>BPLQ01014217.1:0-280000 GCA_021605075.1 Caerostris darwini
AACACTTGGTTCAATTTTTTTCTCTGGATATATTATTTTTTAATCTGAAGTGCAAACAAAAATTGTTAATTTTTCAATAAAAAGGTATGATTTTTTATTTAATTTAAAAACCATTCAAATATCGCTTGATTTTATAAATAAGTTGTTGATATTCATAAAAAAAAAATATTTAGATGATTTAAGGCTCGTGCTCACCAAGGCGACAAGATGCAAGCGAAAAAATTTGACCAATCACTAGCCTCACCGCGGTCGCCTGAAACCGGTTTGCAGTCCACCGCTTGGAGTTGCCCGACTTTCAACTCGAAGCGGTTTTTCACTAGGCGTAATGCTATTTCTGACGTTTCGCTGTGAAGGGGTCGAAAAAATTTTGTCGCTTGCCTCTTGCATCTTCACGTCTCTCGCCTCGGTGGGAACGAGCCTTTAATGATGAAATGATTCAATCTTGCACATTTTACATATCATAAATTCTAAGAGATACAATTTATTTTAGGATTTATTATTATCCATAAAATACATGGGTATTGTTTCCGAGAGGGTATTATTTCTTTGACCACCACTTTCAATTATTCTTATTGGTTAGTTTTTCTTTTCAATTTCTTTCGTGGGCTACTAATAAAATAATGTAAAATTGTTTTAAAAGATCGTCTGGTGAAAACAAAGACAATTTTATTTCAAAATGAAAATGAGATTTTTCAAGGAAAAAAAATCATTTGACATTTTAGTTTTTTATATTTAAGATTGATGTCATACTTACACTAAATTTTTTCACGAGCTATTAGTTTATTCTTTTTTAAAAATTAAGCATTCTAAGACAAAATTTTTATTTTAATCGTTTGCTTTCATTTCTATAGATGTAGAAAATTATTTGTAAATATTTGGTTGAATGAGATAAGTGAATTTAAAATTTTTTTTTTCTTCCTTTTTACCCTTCAGGTAAATTTTTGAAGTGTTCTGATAAAATTTATTTTTCTGCAAAAATATTCACTGACTTTCCAGCATTTTTTTAAAAATTAATTTTGCAAAAATGAAAACTATATACCAGTTTCTATATAAATTGTAAACAGGAAAAAAATTATAGATGTTGCATAATTGTTGTTTCAAATTGAAAAATTATTTATTAACAACTGTTTTGATACTACAGCAGAATCACTAATTTTAATTCTGCTGTGTGCCAATTACCATACAATGTAACTTGCAAAATACTTTATTACTAACTTCAGTGAAATTTTTGAAATCATTCAAATTGAACAAGTTAAATGAATGTCAAACATAGAGTAATAGATTGAATTAAAATTTAGATTGTATTCGTCACGAATTTTTCTAGTTTATAATTTATTCATTACAGTGATAGAAAAAGAGAAGATTTAATCCAGATAAGCTCGGATGAATAATAGTAAACAAATTCTGAAGAAGTCAAAGGTAAAATTTCGAAATTTGCCAGAAGTACTGTAAGTTTCTTTGGTACATTTTCCAACCTTTTCTTTAGATAAAAAATATTAATAAATTATTTTTCACTATTAATTGTATAAATATAAGCTTAATGCTACAGTGAATTGTATTTAACGATGCCATCATGAAATATAATCTCGTGATTTCAAAGGAAATTCAATGCACCAAATCTTTAATTGTTTAAACTTTATGCAAGAAGCTGCAACTTTTTGCACATTTTAGTAAAAACAAAAAAGACACCCTAACAATTAAAGCAATTTATCATTTATAATAAAAAAAAGTAAAATTATATTTTAATGTAATTTATTTTCATGGAAAAAATTTATAGTTACTTCTCTTTATATCGCTCATATTAGGAGTAAGAATAATATATCAAGAGATAATAAGAATATAAGAATGATATAGCAAAAGCATGTTATAATCGGCGACTTTATCCAGTGTTATGCAATTAAAAGAAAAAAACTTGTCATACAGAAACGTAGTGTATTGAGAGCTCAATGCATTTTTCTTTTTGTTCTGAATTTTATGCAATAACTTATTGATGAATTTAAATGCAAAAAAAGGAAACATTTCAATTTATTGATGTATATAAAAAACCTATCAATTGCTCATTTATGAACTGGGCAACCCTCCTCATTGATTCAAAATGTTTATTTTACATTAAACAATGCTTTGCCATTCCCATCATTGAGCTGGATTCCAATATATTTCATTGTGCAATGTTTTAAAATTATTTCTCATAAAATGCTCCTCCAAAATTGAGATCTAAATGCAGCCCCCTAATTAATTTTTGAAATAATAATTTTTTTCTGTACGTTAATAAACACATTTCAATAAAATTTTAAATACAAAGGATTAGTCATGAAAGAAAATTTTAAAATGATTTACACAAATACTATAAAAAAAAAATTAATACAATGTCCTTTAAAAAGTATAAAACAATAAGCAACTAATTCCAATAGTTGGATACTGCATTTTGCTCTTCCGTGCCGTAATAACCTTGGTAACATATTTAACAATAGCAGCTTTAATAACATATTATATTAAGTAAACTTTTTTCTTAGTCTTGCAAGGAGATTTCTTTATACCCAGTATGGGCCGCTCTGGCACTTGGTACGACAGGTTTTGGGTTCAAATCCCAGTGATGCCATGGATGCTTGTAGTGGTTTGGAATCTACTTTAAGGCATAGGTCCCTGTCTCATATGACTATAAAGCATCACAAAGCCCAAATTGTAAAAGTGCAACTTGGCTCTAGGCACGGTGATGTGGTGTAGTAGCATACCCAGTATGCATATAACTATAAATTTTCTTGACTTAAGAATTTTAATTTAAATCAAAGCTCTTGTTTTTACTTTACAACTACTATCAGATATAAATCTCTCACAATTATATATCATTGTCAGTACATTGGAATACTACTGTAATAAGAAGCATTGGCAACAATGGTTGCTGCAATGACTGAAGGCTCTGGAAGACCAAGGTGCAAAACATAATTGGATGATTGTGTGATGGTATCTTTGTCCATAACCCAGCATCTTACATACTTTTCTTACAGCTGTGGTACATCCACTTTCTCACGGTGCTTGATAGGGTAGAGTGATGTTTTTTACAAGGCACTGAAAATGATTTGGTGATATTTTTTAAGTACTTATTTCCCCAAATACCTAATTTTTTTTTTTTAAATTTTAATTGCTAAAAATTGAATTAATACAGAACTAGATTAAAAACATAGAACTTTTATTCGAATATTATTTCAAATTTTGTTTATCTGTTTCCTCATCACTAGAGGAACTATCATCATCGCTTGATGAAGAACTACTTTCGCTATCTTCATCCAGACTAGAGTAACTGTGGAAAATAGCATCCACTTGAGGCCTACAGAAAAGTAAAAATGCAATAAAATTATTTGTTTATAATTTCATAACCTGCAAAATTTTCAATTCTGAAAAATGTAGCAATTTTCATACTTAAGCACATTAGTTTAGAAATAAAAAATATCTATAGCAGCATTAAATCATTGAACATCTCATTATATTATGTTTGTATCATCAAATTTGTGCTCAAAACCATTCCTTATTTTCGAGGTCTTCACCAGACATGGAAATTCTAAACTCAGTTCTTTTTTTTTTATACTCTGTAGAATAATCCCTATTATACTTTCTATAACCTAATAGATGATATTAATCTATTTAAGAACAAGTTCTCTGTAGTATGATTAATGGATTGGAATTAAAAATACATCTGTAAATTTTTCACGAAATTATTTAAATAAAATCTTGCTGATTATTTAAATAAAATTACCTTACAAATCTACACACATTGGAAATTATGCATTGGGAACAAAAAGTTAAGACATTAAAAATAATTTCTTCTAGCATTATACGCCAAAATAGTTACATATTAATCACAATTTTAGTAATGAATGATGGTGTTTAATAAGGGTTTCAGATTTAAATAAAAATAATCATAAATGTAAAAAATGGACAAGGTTTTTGCCTAATACCATTCCAGTAATTAATGTTAAATAATAATTTTGTCATATATAAGCAAGTTATAATTAGCATAAAAATAATTTAATGTTTTAAATGACTAATACATAGATAAAACTTCACAAAAAATTTTGTGGCAAAAAGTTATGCAATTAACTATTTCATTTGACAAAAGAGCTTTAAAGAAAAGGAAAATTTGCTTTCATTCAGATACTCAAAAATAACAGGACTAAATAAGCAAACCTTTGTTTCTCAGAGATTTTTCCTTCTTCAAACATACCATCAGCTAATGTTTTAGCATCATCTCGGAAGTTTGGATAGGTACTTTTGACTGCATATTTTATACAAAACTAAAAGTGAAAAGCAAGTATTAATAATTGGAATATTCACTTAAATAATAGCATAAAATTTTAGTAATTTCTCATTAAACAAACACTTACAGTAAGCTTCTCATAATCTTCCTTTTCTAAACAGAGTTCACAAAACTTGAGTAGACATTTAATGCTAAAATAAAAAATAAAGTAAAACTGAATATAGTTATTGTAAAAAAATTTTTACTTATATTTTTTTTATTATAAAAATAAATGACAAAGCCAAAATATTATGTAGTCTAGGTTAAATTTACTTAAAGCAAGAAGAATGGATACTGTATTTCAAAAATCAATATTTTTAAGAATGTGTAATAAAAAGGTTTTATAGAATATTATATTTAAATAAAACAATTTAGATAATTTTACAGAAATAAGTAATGTATAAAATTTCAATGTATTGTTTTAAGAAGAAAAAAGTATGAGTAAAATTATTTAGGGGAAAAAAAAATAAGTATTTGATTTTTAAAATGTCTTTAAGCATGTTATTTGCCAATTTAAAAGATAGGTACTATAAAAATAGTTAATCATCTTTTATGAAGAAATAAACATAATTATATCTTTCTCGAAATTTAATTGCAATTCATAGGTATATATTCAATAGATACAGAAAAAACTTACTCAGGATACCCAGTAATTTGAAGCTCATCATCTTTTAATTGCTTAACAACAGCCCTACAAAATGAAACAAAAATGTATATTGAACATTGGATTAAAGGTTAAAAATATTAATAATATAATTAATTCATGGATTGTAGTATGGCAATATGCTATTTAATATACGCCACACATTATTTTTAAAAAGATTTATTGTTAATGTAAAAGGTTTGATAATTTTTTTAAACAAAAACTGTTAAATATTGCTAATTTTAAATATCTATAATTACATACAAAATAAAAAAATGATAATAAGATGTTTTCTATTTTGATATATAAATAATATTTCAAATATGTATGTTAAAGAAAATTAAAATCAGTTTTAAGTATAGTTGACTTTAAAATAAACTTACCATGCCTTTTCTAAGTCACCCCCATTCAAAAAGGTTTTCAAAATGTCTGCAAGAACTGCACCTGTCCATCTAACAAAACAAATTACATTAATCTAAGAGCATTCTTTAGATATCTATTGTTGCACATGCTTATTACCTCTGTCAGCATCAGAGAGTGTAACAAAAGAGTTGTAGTTTGTACAGTTATTCAGTTACAAACAGATAATTTCACTTTTCTTATATTAAAAATTCCATGGAATAAATAAAGCATTTTTTTTAATGCAAGATTTACTTTTTTACATGTTAGATCTACCTTCCTCCATGCTAGTGTATAGGAATAGATTCTTCATTTAAAACTAAAACCTTATTTATTTATTTTTGCCAAAACCTCACAAATTACTTAAGAGATATGAAATTAAAATTTAAATAACAGGCTTTTTTAAAGGAATAGCATTGATACAAATGTTTGTTGGCCAAGAGAGACGATAACAAACAGACGTTCATTAAATGCAATTGCTTGCCACAGTTTCTACATACTATATTATCCTATATTTGTTGAAGTAATATTGCAACAAGCATCTATTACAGTTATCTAGCAGATATAATCTTGTCAAAAAAACATTCTATAATGTTCTATGGGAAATAAATCAAGAAAGTATGTGGATGCATCTATTCTAATAACTTGACTTTCTTTTTTTTTTTCCAATGTCGCTCGGCATTATCGTCTTTAAAAACAAGTTTGCAACTGCTTTGTTTTATGTTGAGAATCTCTTATGACACAGAAACAAAGAGGATGTTACTCCATTGATGAAATGTCCAGTTTTTGTGTTCCTTACACCAGTCTAAACTGCTGCAGATGGCAAAGCCACTTTTATGAAAGTAAGGTGTCTGGTCACAGTACAGCAAAACATTTGTTGTTTCATTGCCATATGTAGTTACTGAGCAATGTTTTTATTCTCTCCCAAAACGATAAGTCGATCATCCCTCAGAGTTGCTTTCGTTGGCTTTGCCATGCTATGCCCACCCTCAAGTTTCTTCTAGCCATGTTGGATATATAAACTTGAAGATGCAGCTAATGTCTCAATAATGCCTTTTGTCATCCTAATAATGTAGCCTATTACAGCAGGCAAGTAGGAAGTGTTTTGCAGGCTTTCACATCCTGTTCCTGACATTAGCAAACAAATGACATTTTTACTAAATTGTCTAATCGTTATACTGATTGCAACTAGCTCTTTTCTAGAATTATCTGCTTAAAAATTTATTGCTTGAGCTTTGTACAATGTTACAAAATTCATTTCCTTTGATAAGAAACAGCAAATCAAAATTTTGCAAGAGCATTAAAGAAATGAAAATATATAAATAATAAGAAAATAATAATAATTATACTTAATAAAATTATTTTACAAAGTAAATGCGAGATTAATACAAATTTTTCAAGTTTAATTAATGGAAATATTTTACACAAATTAAAAAGTTTTTTGTATCATTTAGGAAAAAAAAATATTACACTTACTGAAATAAAGACCTCCTTAATAATCTCACATTAATTTTTTCGTACAAATTCCAAACCATGTTGATTAAATCTGTTTGGATCTAAAGGAAAGGAAAAAAAAAGTTAAGATTTCCATTTGATTATATGAAATTACATTTCCATAAAAAAGAATAAGAGAGTGGACTAGGATTTATCAGAACACAATATCTATATAATCAAGTTTTAAATTAGTATTCACTGTAACATAAATCCATGAAAAAAGTTATCAAAATAAATAAAAAAAATAACTGATTTTGAGATCCAAAGTGTACATTATGTGCAGTGATGAAATGGAAAATTATGCATACATATATTAGTTTCCAAAAATCCAGGGAAAACCAGAAAAAAACAGCAGTTACACTGCTAAAAATAAGTAATTTTTCCTTAATAATTATACAGTATATATAATGTTGTGCTATAACAGAATGATATGAAAATTAATAGAGCTGCCATTTAATATTATTGGATTCATGGCTGAAAATATGTTTTAAAAATTCCTGCAAAATTGCAATGTGAAATTTCGAAGTAGTTCCATTTTAAATATCTTTTATCTGAAGATTTATAAGGGCGAATTATTAGGTGAGTAGAAGCAAATAAAAAATCCATTATAACAAGATGATTGAATGTGAGGTTTTTTTGTAATTTATTTTATGTGCACATGCAGCTACTAAAAGGTATTAGCTGACGAAGATATCTAGAGTTACAAATGCTGCAAGTGATCACTATCTGCAGCAATAATTGTTATACAGAAACAGCAAGGAGGTACAGAACTGCTAAACAACCTACCCCATATCTTCACTTAAAGCAGCCGTTGGAAAATTGTTGATTTGGTATCCAGATCAACTGTGTGCAGAAGACTTTACATGGGGAATGGGAGATGGCAGTATGCAAGACATACAGCTTTGTATACAACCCTCATACTTTATGAAAGATTGGGCAAAGATACATTCAATCAGTTAATCAGACAATGGAAGTCTGTATTCTAATTGCTTTGACCCATAAATCATCTCAAGTGGCATTGTTATTGCTTGATTATGTAGGGATAACATGCAAACCAACTGTTCATCGCACATAGGTGAAGTTTGTGACTCCATCCTACAAGATGATTTTTTTTTGTGTAGGTTATTCTGGAAACTCGGGTTCCTATGAACATGTTATGAGATAGTTGAGAAATTGCACTTTTATTATGCCTGGTTTTAATGGGCAAAAATCTACCATGGCCCAGATTTTCAATCAATGAATCCATTATTCTTGAATTGTTCCATAAGTTGGGCATAACACAGGGAGTCACATTTAAATATTTAGAAATCTAAATTAAGGACTATCCTGATTTACAGTTTCTCACTTCATTCCCACATTCAAATTCTGGTATTTACACATTTTAACTCTTTGCATGTTGTAAAAAAACATCACAATATTCAACGAGATATATGAGAGAAAAAGTGCAGAAATTTTTATGAGTATTAATAAAAATGCCTGTTTATCTACATGCATGTATTAAACACAAGACATTTGCATATTTATTTAAAAACCTTAATCTCAGCTACCATACAGTACTTAAAAAAAAAAAAAAATGTACAAAATATGCATATCCCTTTTTTTTAACACAAGTATACAGTCTATAATATTTATCTGCTGCAACACAAAGAATAATTAAAATTTTAAAAGATTTAATAAGTAACATTCATAATTACAACATTTTCATGAAATGCAAACAAAACTCAAATACTAATATATTTATCACAATATAAAAATTAAATTAAAAGTATTGAATTTTACATAGAATCTAATCATCTCTTTTAATTGTATTTACCTTTGGATCATGTTTCATACAGCCAGCTGCTTCCACGAGAGTGCTTAAAATATCTGGTCTTTCACTTTGTTCAAAAAATGATACATCTAGAGAGGAGAAAAAAAAAAAAAAAAAAAAAAATTGCACAAGCTTTCTTTTTTATATTCAAATTATAAAACATGGAACATATCTCAACACATTACTAAAATTGTATATTTTTAATTCATAAATATTTTCATGTTATGTGACTCCCCCCCAAATCATAGTTCATGAGCCTTTTTCAATTTCCTTCCCTTCATTTCTAATATATACTAATCAACTGTCTTTATCTTTTCAAGTCAAATCAAAAGAGACGTTTGAAGTGCTTTAAAAGTCAGTGGTTATAGCCTCTATTTCAAGAGTTTGTTAGAATTTGCTAATTGACTGCTTTACATTAAAATACTCTCACTCACAGATAGTAAAAAAAAAAAAAAAAAAAAAAAAAAAAAAAAAAAAAATTCAGATCACAATGCCACTTTAAAATATCGTAACATAAAAATAAATTCTGGTATAAAGCATTATCACTTATTGAAATATTTGATTAAACTAACATCGGTGAAATCAGGGGGCACATGCAGGGTCACTGAGAAAGGCTGAATACAGCTAAAAAAAATCATATCTAATGAATAAAATAAACTAATAAAAATCGAAGATAAACAGATGAGGAAAATTGTTGAATACTTTGCAAATATTACATGTTCAATCTTTTTCCAAGATCCTGTATTAAATATTTTCTAATAGGTAGACATATGTGCTTAATAATAAACATAAAAGATTTTTAGAGTAATAAACAAAAACTGTAAAATACATATTATTGTATAAGATAATATATAAACTTACCAGAACACATTTTTGGTAAATATGTGTAACTGCCACTTAAATGAATAGCTTCTATTATATTCAACATTACACTTGGCTCTGGGATATATGTCTGAAAAATTTTAAAAATAAAGATTTGGTTGAATTTTTTTCATAAATGCAAATAATTTAAAAAATAAAATTAAGTTAGGGTAATTTTGTACTGACTTTATATTCTATTTTTCAATAAAAATAGAGTTGCTTTTAAATCAGTAGCATAATCTTCAAAATGCTATATATAAATTCAACTCAATTATTAGTAATGTGTACTAATTTTGTTTAGAAACAAAATTTTTATAAATAAATGAGTTCTTAAAAATATCATTAAATTTCAGTAATTATCTTTTGATTTAGATTTTTTAAAAAATTCACTACTGATCATTTATAGAATAAAATAGATAAAAATATTTTAAATAGTGAATAAAATACATTTTTTAAATATTTTTCATTTTATAGTTAAGTTCGCTTATATTTTAAAACAAAATATAAATTACTTACATTTGGAACATATTTATTATAAAATTCCATAAGTTTATCCACATCTTCTGTTTTGCAAAGAAGTTTAAAGAAATTCTTACTATAAAAATTAAAAATATTTATATAATAGAATAATTTGAACATAATGATTTAATTATTACAATTAACCTTCTGCTTATTTAATGAGGAAAATAAACAACAAAATCCTCAGTTTTGGGGCTCTGCACTAATGAACCTTCTACGTTATACCTATTTAGACAGATAGAACAGAGACCTCTAAAAAGCATGGTATACACAAGTTTCTATAGTCTTATAAGAATTTGCTAAAAAAATACAGATGTGTTCTATAAATGCAAAGATTATCATCCAAATTCATAAATAAATGCAGAATGTAACATTAAATAATAATGCAACACAAAGAATTGGTTGCATCAGAATGCAAATTGCAAGAAACATGTAGCTTGATAATTTATGCAAATAATCTGTAATGCAAATTAATCACATAAAGAGTTAGCAATTATATTTCTTATGGAGTAAAATCGGCTTCACAAATTGTTTTTTAGAAGATGCACATATTTAAAAAGATACCTGGCCACGACTGCTTAAATTAGTTTTGGAATTCAGATAGTTTTGTGAATTATTTTACTTAACTTGCCTACGTGATCTTTCTGTCATATCACAATTGAAATACACCTACAAAAACAAAGGATCCCGAGAAGATTGAATTAAGGAAAGGAATGAATAGCAACGGGTGTAGAGGTACAATCCAATGTTTGTTGATGTACATTCCAATCTACATCAACAAACTTAGGTCAGTGCATCAAAAGCAGCCCACAAATCATAATTGCTGAGATTTTGAAGAATGTGCAAAATGAGATGATAATTTTACACCAATTTGTTGAAAGTGGTTTACAATTGTGTTCCTTTTTTATGCAACTGGTATTGACATCCAAAATAGTTATGGTGCTGAGGCAGGCTTGAACAACTGTATAGCACTAGATAGTCAACTAAAACGTCTTGCTTCTATATCCTCAAAAACATTCACAAAATAAGAATCTAGAGATGTGATGAAGACATTTATAATTTTACAACACTGTTGGGCTTTTGATGACCAATCACCTCCAGTTTAGAGATCCAATGACTTAACAATAAGTGAATCAGGTGTTACAGTCGGTTGTATTATCTTACTTTCAGCAGTTGAAAAATACTTTTTTTTTTAGTGTAATGTCTGACTGTTTAAGACAATCATTAGTAGTTGTTAAGTCCTGCAAGAAATTCAGATGTTTCATGAGCCAACAATGCCTCCAGATCTCATATCAATCAAGCAAGTGTGGAATATGATTGCCTACCATTGGCATGATCTGCTCCAATTTCAAATGAAGGACAAACTGAATGATGATTTAGAGTATATGGCCATTCCAGACCTTTGAATACTCTGAATGCAGATTTCAACTGTGCCTGCAGATCACCTTGCATATTTGAGATCATTTTATTGCATTATCCTTTTTGAATTAATGTATTATCTGTTTGTCAGGCAGTGCAAAAAATTTTTTTTTTTTTTTCAAAAATGTTAATAAATATGAAAAGTTTTTTGGTAATAATATACTATAATGTTTCTTAATGATTTTGACATTTTAGGTTTGTATTTCATCCACATACAACAACTCTTCAATCATTAGTTCAAATACTTAAAATTATTAACATTAAGTGGACTTGCCATCTTTAAAAAAAAAACCTAGGAAAATATCCCCTTAACCGAAAGAC
Source organism: Caerostris darwini (assembly GCA_021605075.1). NCBI lineage: Eukaryota > Metazoa > Arthropoda > Arachnida > Araneae > Araneidae > Caerostris > Caerostris darwini. The sequence goes on from BPLQ01014217.1 coordinate 11,758, forward strand.
ATACAGAAATAATTTTCTGTTTTTGATTGTTAATTTCTTCTGCTTCACCTGAAATAAGACTAATCAACAACGTTAAATGCTTGCTAGCTGGAATATGTTACAAGTAATACAAGCATTTAAATATCTTTAGCTATGATGATATAAATGAATTTCTTGTGGATTATGTTTTAAATGACAATGATATTATGGGTTTGACTTTAAATGTTATGGCAGGCCAAAAGGTAATATGAAACAGAAGAAAAGCTAGTGCCCTCTAATGAAAAAAAGTTTCCACTGTAGTAAATTAGAAAAAAAAAAGTCTTATTAATGATTCCATAGGGATGACCATTAAAATTAAAAATGTAAACTGTAAAACAGTATATCTTGATATCATGAAATATATGAAAAATTATGGATTATCAACACAAAGTTTAATTACTCATTATATTGTCAGTAAAGAAAGAGCTATACAAAACAAGAATGAAGTTTGTGATAATCCACAAACTTTCTAAAAACTTTTTTCTTCTTCTGTCTTTATGATCTAGTGCAGATATTTTTTCTGATAATGAAAGTGATTTGGAACCAATTCATAAATGGGATATATTTATTATTAGAGTGTGACAATGATTACAAAATATCAAACTCTTTTACTTTTTAACAAAATAAATAAGTTCGAAATATAACTTTAAATAAACTTTTATATGAAATTCTTTTAGACTTCTGAAGGAATTTACCAAGCAGCCTTCCTTAAAATGTCTGTAAATTTTTCTGATGTTGGTTTTATGCAATTTGATTAAATTACTGTAGAATGTATTCATCACATAAGAGAAGACTTACAAATTAGTAATGAATTTTATATAATAACTTAAAGTTTTACATATTAAATATACTTTAATATGCAAAAATTTTATTTTAGGAACAATTCAAAGATTATGAAGAAATTACAACATATGTGAATAAATATTATGTAAACTAAATTTAAAAGTATAAATTAGCTGCTTTTTAATTCAAAAAATAGTAATAGTGAGCTAAAAATATATTAAAGATATAATTTTACATGAAATAAATATTTAACAAGTTTACTTAAATAATCGCTAAAAATGTAAAATCTTACAAATATCGAGATTCTAGAAGAGAGTTTCCAAGAAATTTGGAATTATTCTTGAATTCAAGAAGATTGTGAATACGATATCCGAGTTCTTTGTCCCCAGTACCTTTCATGCACTGAAAGAAATTTTAAATAAAATTATATCAGTAAGAGAGGTAAAAGAAATGGATTAGATTCAAAAAAGGAATAAATATTTGAAGTTTACACTTACCAACTCTATAGCGGTAGAAAAAAATTCAACTGGAAGAAGAAAATGTAATTGAATGGATTATCAAAGACAACTTAAACAATAATAATAAGTAATAATAAACAATAATAATTTTAAAATTTTTAAGTGTGATTTTGAATTTATAATTTAAATTTTATTATTATTTTAATTACATAGAAACTTTATTTCGAAAATTTAAACAAAATTTATACACATTCTATTGATACTAAAAAGAAAAGCAATTTTTTTTTACATTGAATACATACTTACTTATTCAGGATTAATATTTAGTTTTAGTTCGGTTATCAGAATTTTTTTTAAAGTATACTAAACTTAATTGGTGGATTAAAAAAAAGAAGATTGAGGTATTTTTAAAAAAATATATAATTTCATCAATTTCATAAACATTTGCAGTGAATTATTGAAAAGAAAAATAAGTCTAATTTAAGGTATGAAAAATAATATACTTACTATCTGCAGGATGCCTTATTTCAAATTCTTTGCCTTCGATTTGACTCATAAATTCATAGAGAATATCTGCATTTTGAAGATCTGCAATAAATGAAAATGTATTGAAATACAAAGTAATAAGAAACGAGTCATGCTAAAAAAATATGTACTCAGTACTCAAAATGAAAACAATAACAAAATTCATGCAAAACCAACAAATTTATACATAATGCAAAGAAAAGACAGATTTTAAGTATAGCATTATGTTACACAACAAAAAATTATTAATTTTCTCTTTGCCCACATCAACATGATTTACGATTACTAATTAATTTAGAACAAGATAAAAGCATATTTTTATTTGATGAGCAAAACCTTCTCTCTTTTTTGTTTTTTATTTAACTATAGTACAATACTTTAAAATTCTTTTGCTTTCTCCTAACATATTCTCAGGAATCAAAATACAGTAAATTTTTGATTCAACACCTCAAGTTCTAAGTGATAAGACATTAAATTACAATTTTTTTTTAGCATGCGACAAAAATTTATTTTATATACACGTCTTTGATATTAATTTTTGTTTTGGATGAAGTCTACAACTGAGTAACTTTCATACAACTTACTTTACAGTTCAAAATTGAGTTGATTTGTAATAATAATGTATAAAATTTTCTACTCTAATTGTGTTTTTCTTTTACCACCATTTTAATTTAATGAAATAGTAAGTATATTAATATACATCTTACAAGCTTCTGCATTTTAACTATTAAAATATACAGAATCTTTTTATAATTCTTAACAAGGAAATAACACAAAGTGATAAAGTATTAAGTGGCTTTTATACAATGATAATTTTGATTCCTTACAAAGTCAAAAAAATGAAAAACTATGAAAATGTATAATAACAACAAACAAAATTAAAATTTTTGCCGAAAAATTATTAAAACCCATAATATAAAGATTTTGAATTGATATGTTTTTTTAAGAGCTCTGCAAACATTGTAAAGCAGTTCCAAATTAAAAAAAAATAAATAAATAAAATAAAATTCACATACTTTGATTACAAAAGAGCAACAGCATGTAATAGTAAGATCCCAAACTAGGTTCTGAAATATAATTAATATTTTGTTATTAAGAAATAATTATGATTAATTATACATTTAAAAAGTATATATATATATAAGTAGAAAAACATAACTATACAAAAAATAGCTTAAAAATGGTAACTGATATAAAAAAAATATTTACCGTAAGAATACAAATAAAAGAAAACATTAGAATAATAGTTTAAAAAATTCATAAATTCTCTAAACTTATAAATTTAGAACAATCCGATACTTAAAATCTAAACAAAAAATAAACATCATTCATATTTTTAAAAATAATGGATGTTGACAGTGAAAAACTTTGGGGAATTCTTGGCATTTAAATGGCAGTAACTATAATTATTACAATTAGGATTATCATATAATTATCAATCTTGGAGTTTAAAGACATTAATTTTACACAGTCTTTATTAATGATTTTTGTTAAGGTAAAAGTACATTATTTAAACAATAATATCTATTTGGTTTTAAAAAAACATGCACATACAGTTTAACTATGTGCACCCACTGTTTAACTACTTAAATTGATAAAAAAAAAAAAAAAATTTTATTTACACACAACTTAAAATAAATTTTTATTCTACAATACACATAAGTAGAAATAAATACTAGAAGGATTTACATTGAAAACCTTAGAATAATTCAAAAGTGCTTTTATCTATCAATAAAAGCTTTTAACAGATATATTATTTCTTTACTCTTTCTTTTAAAAAAAGCAGCCTAAAATTTACCACTACTACAAACCAGGTATAAAATTTACCATGTATATTTTCATAAAAACTCGCATTTATATTCAAACTCAGTATAACCCAGTTTACTTTTAAAGAATGAAATTCAATAATTAGACTGCAATATTAGAATTTTTATTAAATGAGAAACAATTATTTTTTTTTACATTAAACTAATTTTTTCATTGACTATCTGTAATCTTAGGAAACTAAAGATGTTTTTACAGTATTTAAAAATGCCTAAATAGTTTAATCCTTTTCATACTAGAACAATCAACGTTTAAAATCCTTTAATTAAAGTTTTTTAGTATATGATCAAATTATTTTATCTATTTATAGCAGTTTGATTATGGGGCTTCAGAATAATTAAAATTTTTTAATTTTTATATATTATTAAAAAATATATATGTATGGAATAACCCATTTTAGAATATATTAGAAAAGAAAGGAATGGAAAATATCACTTTTACATTTATCACTTATACATAAATATGCAAAATCAAAAAATTAAAAATTTTTTTTACCAATTTTAAGTTTTCTCATTTCTGCTAATACTCTTAATGCAAGCTGCATAGATTTTTTCCACTTGAAACAGTGAGTCAGCAATTCCAGAACAGCATTCATAGTATTTATATCTGGAGTCAATCTATTTTCATTCATAGTTTGTAGTAATTGCTGATACATTCAAAAAAAAAAAAAAAAAAAAGTAAGAAAGGGCATAATCATAATATTTTTAATATCAAGCTTTAATTTAGCAATTTTGAAGAACCGTCTATTTTCAAATTTATATATTATCATTCAAAAGTTAATAAATTTTAATATTATCAAAATGAAATGACCATGTTTAAATTGCATTTGTCTTTTTATACAACCAATAAAAAAAAATGTAACACATGAAAACAGATACTTTTGTATAATCACATTAATAAGGAAATTCTCGCTCATTTTAATACAGAAATTCTAAATTCCCTAGTTTGGTATGTGAAACTCACAGAGAAGGATTTGACGATCTATGCCAACAAATTGATAATAACATGATTTTCTTAAAGAATCCTTAACATTTAACTGAAAGAAATAATTTTTTAAAAGTTATTTATAAATATGTATATGTGTGTTTGCCATGAAATGTGGATAAAAACCTATCTTATCCTAATGATTTTAATGCTTTTTTTTTTCTTTTATTTAGTTTATATTTTTAAAGTTGAAACTAAACCAAACTTAATTTTTTCTTATGGAGTCAGATTCTTCAAAATTACTTATAAAAAGAATTTCTAAGTCAGGGGTGACAAACCTGCGGCCCACCTTGAATATTTTTCTGGCCTGTGAGATTTATCATACTTTTACAAAATATATTTATTTGATAATGGATAAAGTAGTGGAAACTAATGCATTAAAAAAATACATTATGTGTGCATCCCTATATTCAAAAATTAACTGTCGAAATTATGAGAAAAAATTAACTTCGATTTTAAAATAATATTCTTGCGAATATATAACAAATATTGCTTGCTTTATTTATGAGCTTGCAGAATAATTAAATTATATTCTGCGAACTCATGAGGCTTGCACATATTGGAACATCTAATATAACAAGTTCTATGTTTCACTTTAAGTGACCATCCCTGATATCCCATTCCCCAGTGATTGTTGATAGCAGAGCAAACCAGACTCTTAGTCCAAGTTGTAAGCACTTTTAGTTTAATTTACACCTGCAAATGGTTTTTATCTAAAATGAAAATGACCAAACACAAAACACTTTCAAACATATTAGATGCAACACCAATTACGATCTGCAAATACCCAAATTGAGATCGATTTGTAAAAGCTAAGTGAAAGAGCGGAGAAAGAAATATCGCACTAGTAAAATAAGTATTTTTTAATGATTTCATTTTTTTTTTATTTCTTTTATATTTATATATTTTATTTTTAGTGTTATATATTTCTTTACAATGTGTGCTTAGTAACATTATTATTATATTAGGTTTATATGTAAGAATAGTAAACACAAAAATAATAACTCATTATGTTTCAATTTTTCACTTCAAAAAATGTGTATAGTGGGTCTAAATCTAATATGGGGATATACAATTTTAGATGTGGCCCGCAGAGTTTCGGTGCATTTCCAGAGTGACACACAAGATCATTTGGGTTGGCCCCTCCTGGTCTAAGTGCTGAGAACATTTAAAACTTTTATTAAAGCTGCAAGTAATGCAACTTATAGTATATTGAACATTTTTATATATAGAACAATAGGCTGGGATGGGTTCATATAATTTATACTACAGAATAATTTAGATTTTTGATGTTTATTTTTTGCAACCTGATGTTATTGCTGAAATCCACTTACAGCAAGAGAGGAGAGGGAAGCAATTTTTAGCAAAAAAGCAAAAGCAGCATTTTAGAAAAAAAAAAGTTTTGAGAAAAAAACATGAGAACACAAGGCTAGTTGGGGGCAGTGCAACTTATAATAATAGGCTAGGAAAGTAAGTAGGATAAGTTAATAGTAGGCTAGGAAATCATTATGAACAAAAGGGATGTTATTATATATATATTCAGTCAGTAACTATTTTGTGAAAAAGGCATATTATATGATTTGCTTGGATGATAAATTTATTCTTTATAAGGTACTGTTAGCTCCTTAAAATTAATTATTATTTTTTAAAATTAATTATTATTTTATATAGTGTCATTCCAAAAAAATAATAGTGCATGAGAATAATATGAAAATAATAATGATTTGCAACTTTATATTTTATTTAAATTGCATTATATATATTATTAGTAACCAGCATGACATCATGTATTTAATTGGATCATATATTAGAATTTTGACACTACCCCAGTCCTGATAGGACCTTTTGCCTTGAGTCAGCCTTTTCTATACAGTTATATATGCTAATATTTTCCTATTACTTCATATAACATTTTATTGGATATACATAATTTTTTTAAAAAGGAAATCTAACTGAAATTCTCAAAAGCTAGAGGAAATGCAGAAGTAAAAACCATAAAGTATAAATAATCATAAAATTTGAAAAAAGATAAAATCATTATTATCTACAGCAGTATACATAAAATATCTTTTAAAAGAAAAACAATTAAGTGAAATAACATTGAAAACCAATATGAAATTGCTCACGTTTAATTTTCAATTATTTCAATGATTAAAAAAATATTTAATCAAGTTGAAACTAATATTAAAAACTATTTGCCATAACTTAGTTAAAAGTATCTAATCAGCAAATTTTTTATTGTCACTATTAATACTGTTTTATTTTCTATTAATATATTTTGCATGACACATGAATGTTACAGGAATAAAAAAGAAAATTCCACAACATTTATTAATTATTATGATATAAATTATTTAACACACTTAAAGTATAATTTGCTTTAATATAGCATGTGAAGTAATGACAACAATTAGGGAAAAGAAAAGTGACTGTATTAAAGAAGAAAATTTCATGCATGCAGATGGATTCAATTATTCACAAAACAGAAAATTGATAAGATTTCAGTTATGATTTTATCATTGCAGGCCAATACTCAATTTTTGGCAGAAATGATTTTAATAGGAAACACAAATATAAGTTAATTTGTCTTAAATATATTAGGAAAATGATATCTACATTCACTATAAATATGAAGTGGTGTAATACAAATTTTGGTTAAAATATTGGGTGAAAAAAAATTATTTATAAGAACAAAATTCCTTTTTCTACAATCTGATACAATGATATGCAAGTATAAAAAGATAAGCTTTAAATTATATCTGTTTAAACATTCCAGGATTACGATTAAATCAAATCAATATCAGAATTACATCTTTGAATTAAAAAAAAAAAAAACTTGATTATTATAATTTATACCAGAAAAAAGATGTGAAACTCACATAAGCGAATTCCCAGCGTGACTCATGGCCTTCCTTGAATAAATAACACACTGAAATCAAACTGTTGTAAGCTTCTTTTGTTCCTAAAAAAATATTATGAATATTAAACTTAATTCATTCATTGCTATGATGCAATTACACAGAATTATAATAACTATTATAATTCTGCACTAATTATGCAACATTTAAAATAATAAAAGTTCTAAGTAAATAGTTCTAATTGCAATTTATGAACATTTCTTTTACAAAAATATCAATATTATATTTTTCTATAACCAGATAATATAATATATCTTATATTTTTCGATACCAGATAATAAAAAAACATCATGTAGATGATTCAAAACTGTAATTATATAAAAACATAAAATTATATCTTCTCTCTCTTCTTTTAAACATTTAGTAAAAGGAAATAATAGTTTGCCTTATTTTATATATGCTTTATATGTTACAACCACAAATCTGATTATAATTAGATCTTTAATCAAATAATTATTTTGGAATTATACAAATTCATTTCTTTTAAACTGAGTAATGGCTGCTAAGAGAATTTTAATGCTATTTTATAGAAAATAATTATGAATAATTGATTAAAAAACAGTTACTAATTTTCAGAATATTTGCATAACATAATTAGAATGACACTATAACAAAAATTAAAAGCATAGCAAATTACATATTTGCACCGAATTGATTTCTATAATGTTTTTATAGAATTGCACAGATACATCGAAAACAAAGACAACACTACATGAATATGAAAATAAGCTAGACTAATATTTCCTTTCGACAAAATATTTAAAAATAAATAAATAAATTTTAATACATAATGATTCTTAAATTACTAAATTTAATTAAATTTTCTTCAATTAATAATTAATTCAATTCAAGATTCTTGCCTTAATAATGTCATGAAAAACTGTTATAAATCTTTCACAGATCAAAAAACATGTTCAAAAAAAGTTTATGCTTTGCAATCCATTTGCATAATTGAGGTACACAAGCAACACATTTACTAGTATTATTACATAATAAAATAGATTTTTAATTTTTAATAATGTTTAATATGAATTAAAAAAGGAGTTTTTCTCAATTGTTATCTTTTTAAACTATATTTTTTAGAAATGCTGAGTAAATATTTAAAACATCTTTAAGGTTAATTTTGTATATTTTGAATTTCCCTGAAATTTTTGAGAAAAATTATCATAATTTTAATGCAACAGGTTTAAAAAAACATAAATTAAAATTCACTATTAAAATGTATTTACAGTTAAACCTTGTTAAACTACCATTTTTATGTTTCACCACTAAAAGTGATAAATTAATAAGCTTTAAAAAATAATAAATAAATAAATAAAATCTGTGATGAAGGGAATTATTTATGCTAAAAGGGTAGACTGTTTAAAAACACATACCTGTTTCATTTAACAATGAAAAAAAAAATGACAATATATGTGTAATGCAATCTAAACTAAAAATAATTTCTTAGTTGGAATTCTCTCTTTGAGATATGATTTTCAGATTCTTAAATTAATTATTTTTTTTGAAAGCTCAATTACATTACATTGAAATGCCACACATGGCCAATTATATTATATAGGAATGGCATATACAGTAAATTATTTTATAAACAAATGGTTTTTAAGAGATGTAAAAATAAAATATATTTTAAACTATTTATAACTTTGCATTTTTGAAATTTATTACCTGGTAAACCTTTTTGTCTCATTTCTTCATACAAAGCCAGAGCCCTCTCCTCATCATAAAACTAAAAAGCAAGTAAACGAATATTTATACTCAACATCCTTTTATAATAATAATTATTGTTATTTTTTCTGTTTTGAAAAAATTCTAGCAAAATTAATTTCTGGATTAAAACTAATTCCAAAACAATTTTATATTATGGATACAAGTATATAACAAATAGTACCAAAATTAAAAATACTTATGCTAATTAATTAAATTTGATTCAAAGCAAATTCTAAAATAGGTTAAAGCTAAATTTAAGTGAAAGCTAATGCATATTTTGTTTAATTAAAAGAAACTTACATACAATATAATTATGAATTATTAATTTGAGCTCACTATTAAAAAGTTTTCAAGTAAAAAAAATCAAATCATTCAATAAAACAATATAATAAGTATTTTTGTAATGCATTACTATATACTAACTATTTAAATCTAAAGAATAAGGTTAAACAGACATCATTAATGAAAATCAAATTACTTATAATTAATATTTGCCTTAAATTTTATGTAGGTACTATTAAAAATTTCTTAATTATGAAAATTTTTTTAAAAAAACAAATTAGATCCTTCCCCTCACATTTTCCAGCAAAACTGCAACATAAAATCAGAAAGACGGCATCATATCTTCTTATAATGGTATCTTTTATTACTGCTTATCGAAATTATATCAATGGTTTATGTATTTTTATTTCAGAAATGGAGATAAAAATATTTTAGAAAAGTACTAATGGAAAGTGTCAAATTTTTAGAAATTTTAAAACACAATTATGCATGGTTTAAGAATAAGTGACCCTTAAAAAAGTTTTTGTCATCATAATGAAACAGTGATCTACGTTATTAATTTGAATAATATTATTTAAAAAAATTCTTACTTTTGATGCACCAGCAATCATTGCACTATAAGCTCGGTTATCTTTCTCCATTTCATTAAATAACTGTTCAGCCATCCCCTTAGCACTAAAATAAAAACAGGTATTGTATTAAGATAAATAATTACAAGTGTGATATTTCAGAGTGGCTACAGAAACTGCAAAATAAATTTCCCTGGCTACATTATATGACTTATGGCTACTAATCATAGTTGTTTTCTGGCTTTCTCACTATTCAGAATCACTGTATGTGTACAACATACATTATTAAAAATACTTTTACCAATAATTTAATAAAAAAAACATATTTTTATGAAGTTTAATTTAAAAAGAAATAAAATGATAATTGTCAAAAATCTATTAAAACAGTAAACTGCTTAAAATGGCATAAAATTCTTCTAATGCTGGCAGAAAAAAATCTCCAGAATTAAAAAATGAAATAACTAAACAAATATGTAAAAATATGGATAAAATCATAATTGTGCAACACTTAATACTTACTTCCATTTATTTTCTCTTCTTCTATCTTGCCTAATATTAAGTTTGAAAAATCTTTCCTAAAAAATATACATATATATATATATCGAATTTAAAATTATAAATTTAATTAAACTATGCTAGCATAATTACAGTACAGAATTATCAAATTTGCATAATTTTTTTATTTTTTTTAAAACAGTTACAGTTTCAATTCTATAATGCATTAAATGATTGATTTTGGTCAACTTAGAATTCAATTTTGTAACATTAATTTTAGAATTTAATTTTACAACATTAATTTTAGAATTTAATTTTGCAACATTTTATTTGGTTTCAATTTAGAAACATAATGTTACATCAAATCTTTTATGAATCAAGTTTGGTTTAATACTTCAATTAAAAATTAAAATAATAGAATTCAGATAATTAATGGTGATGCTTTGATTTCACATTTAAAGAATGTTTTAATTAGTATAGGAATATTCATTGGACATTTTTTAAAAAAGGAAACTTTGATAAATGAAAATATTTGCTTGTGTTCCATAGGCAAGAAAAAATATTTTATTTTTTATGAGGGAATGGGGGTAAACTATTTATAAAAAATATAAATAAACAAATCGATTTTAATAATCTCTATTTGTAACTGAAAGAATACCACTCATAAAATGGTTGTTTGTTTGTACAAATTTGGATGGCATCTTCTGATCTAAGTTAAAAATACTTCTTGAGGATAGTTATACAAAGCGAAATATTTTTAATGCTGAAGAGACTAAATTCTGTTAAACTACTTCTTCAATAGTTATACATAACTGATAATAAGAAATTTTCGAAAATAAGGTTTGAATGTGTTGATGTGTGCAAATGACAATAAAAACAAAAATTTAATGTCTTCATATTTGGTAAATTCAAAAATTTTCAATAATTAAAAAAAAAAAAATCCAAAATTTACAAATTAACTGTGACAGCCATTTAAAAATAAACTTAAAAATAAATAAACAACAGTCTAAATATTTTTCAAAAATTGGATAAAACAACATACTTATATCATGTAGTAGAACTTGAAGACACCAAATAATAAAAAATATTATATTTATAAATATGTTGAATGTGACAAAAATGTCATCTACGAAATTCCAAAAATATCTGATGACAGTAATCATAATGACAATGAATTTATTAAGTGCTTTCATTAACACATGCAATCAAATATTAAACAATAAAAATCAATCAATGTAAATCAAATAATAATTTTTTTTTCAAATTTTTCTATTTCATATTTTGATTAAAAATCCTATAAAATTGATACTGCACTAAATTATAAACTGTATAAAATTTAAAAAGTAATTAAAATTATTGTGCTAGAAAGAAAAATATGAAATCATAATTAACAAAAAGTTTTGTACAAATGTAGTTCATAGCTTATTAAATTTATTATTTAAAGATGATAATATTTTTAATTATTAAAAAAGAAAGTTTATAATAACTTTGTATTTTAGATGAAATCCACAAGTACCTCATACAATTCTTCACCTATTGGTTGCTTACAATTATAAAAGCATAATAACTCTAAAAGATCTTGCTTCATTTCTTGACTTACAGCAATACCTGTAAAAAGGTGATATAAAAATACAATTTAAGTAATTTGATTATTTATTTAATAATTTTTAGATTATGAAAGAAATTAGTCCAAGCAACAGACTCTATAAATTAAAATACTATTATTTTCTTACTTTCTTAGAAATGTATTAATAAATTGATGTCAAAAACTTAAAAAAAGAAACATTGGCTAGAAGAAAACAAACAACATTGGCTAGAAATAAGCAATATCCGTTCTAAATCAAAATAAATAAACGAATTTTAGACGTATTTATTTCCTTTTTAAGATATTTATATTACAAACTATGATTTAGATATAATAACACTGTTTTCCAAAAATTTTTAATAAAATATTTTACAAGCCACTAATTAAAAATTTTAGCAAAATGTTTTACACATAAATTTGACAATGAAAAAATTACATTGTAACCTAAGTATGCTTTGCTTATTTGCTAGACACAGGTGAGAATGTCAAAGTAATTTCATGACCAGCCATGACAAAGAAATTTTTTTTTTTTTTTTTTACTATAATGTTTTTGTTATAAAATTTTCTGTTAGAAGTTATTAAACAAGATTTATTAATAGCTTTATTATGCTTCATATTGCAATGATTGCTATTTAGTGTAACAAAATAAAAAAAAAATAAAAAATCAGCTCTATTGATTGTGTCTAACATCTATTTTTCAATTCCTTCTATTAGCTCACACTCTCCCTACATATATCTTGTTCAAATTTTCAATCGTTAATAAAATACTTTTTATCTATCCACTCAAGTTCAAGTACATTTTTTTTTAACTTGTAGTGGATGACACTTGATGTTAATACAGTTTTTTCAAATATTAATTAATTATATATTTTTTACATTTAATTTGCATATATCTACCAATAGATGATGCCAGATAAACTTAAAAAATGAATGAAAATTATTTATAAAGGACTTCCTGCAATATAGTGAAAAAAAAGTCGGAATTGACTTTTTAATTTTTTTTTTTTTATATTACTTGTTTATTTTAAAGTAACTTATCCTTAAATGCTTTCAATGGGTTTCATTTTATTAACAACTATTGCTTATTTTAACAATAGTGTTAAGATTTCTTTTTTTATAATATTTCATTCTTAATATCTTGAACAATTTTAAATATATAATATGAATTTAAAAACTCTTCAAACCCACCTGCCAAAAATGAGTTACAGCTATTGCATTACTTTTATGAATATATATATGCATATTTTATAAGTATACTACTACAATCATGAAAAAAAATTACCTTTTTCCTTTAAAATATTGTATACAGTAATAGAATTTTCAACATGACAATCATTTATACAATCTTTTAAAGCTTCAACTGATGTAACATTCTCTTCTGTATATATCACAGGAGGATCAAATGCCTAAATAAAAAATAAAAATGTTCAGATCTTTGCATGAAATAGCAATCATAAGAATTACTATTATTGATAAAAACAATAAAACTGCATTTAGCTTAGTAATTACCTTTTCTACTCAAAATATGCATTGGAACATTTTGAAATAAAGTTAAGTTTCTATTACTAAAGGAAAGGATGGGAGAGACATTTTAACAAACAGTGTAGTTTTTAGTATCAGAATTTTATTTATTATAAATCATTTGCAAATTATATACCTCTTGAAATTTTTTATAATATTAATTATAAATGTGCATAAATAATATGTATGATCACAAATGATTGATTAATCATTAAATCCAATTAACCAATCAATTAATCACTAAATAGGATGATCTCCAGACAAAATTATTAATGTTTCAATGCTAAGATTTAAAAGACAATTTTATTTTAAGTAATACATTTTTATTAAAAAAAAAAAAATGAAGTATACTAGTGATAACATTTTAAAAGGAAAATATATACTCAAAATAATAAATATAAACTATAAGATAAAATAAAAACATCATTTAATAAAAGAATTCAAGCATTTAAGAAAATCAGAAGTATAGATGATACTCAACAATGAATTGCTTCTAAATACAAAAATGTAGAAAACATTATTTGTATATATATTCAAAATATAATATAGATACATACATTCTAAAATTACTACAAAATTGTCAGACAATTTTATTTAGAATACTATTTTATGCAGCAAATATTTTTAAAACAATTAATAAAATTGCTTGTTAAATTACAAAATAAAATTAACTGAACTAGTCAGATAATATTTATTTTCCCAAGTAGAAATTAAGCATATGTGTTATTACTTACTTTTATGTGTGGTATTGATTTATTACACTTAAAAACTTCAGGATAGTTCTCAAGAAAATACCTAGCGGCTTTTCGACCCGATTCCTTTGCCAGAGCAAATGTACGCTAAAACAGAAATATATATATATATATATATAAAAACTTGTAGCAAATATAAACAAAATAATATTGTGTTAAAAAATGCCACTTATAAAAAAAATAAATTTTTTTTTCCTTGCCTTTCCAATATTATTTGATGGTATAAAATAAGGATCATCTTCATATTTATAATGAGAGGCTGTATGGTCCTATAAAAATACCAATTATTTGTTTTAAGATTATAATTATTTTCATATCACTTTTACATATCAATAAAATTAATAAAAGCTTACTTTATGTACAGTGGATGCCAAAGCTTTCAAGATATCAGTAGGACTTCTGTAAATATTATCTAATTAATTCAAACTACCAAAATGAAATTTTAAAAATGTAAAGAGGTTAACAAAATTAAAAATAGTTACCTTTCAATTCGGTATGGAATAACAATTTCCTTAGTACCTAAAAGAAAAAATCCATAATTTATTTAATTTTATTACAAAAATAATGAATACACAAGTTACAACAAAAATTTTACAACAAAGAATGGATTTAATTCAATGTAAAACAACTTTTGATACAAGGAGGCTGTAAGCTATATTCCTAATATGCGAGATAACAATTTCAACTTCAACTGCTTCAGTGATTGCTTTATTTTTATAGTGTTCTATATAATTATTTTTAACTTTATAATGAAATAACATTTTAAAATCAGTGAAATATTCAAGAAAAGCAAAAATGCATTAACATTAGTCAGAATACTGCAGGAAAACATAACTATTCGATAACTTTTAAAACTATTATCTAATAAAAATTTTTGATTTATTTAATATTGATACAAAATAATAATTAATTAATTTATAATTAAATAATTTTAAATACACAATTTTTATAACAAAAAATAATAACTTATGTATGACTTTAGGATAAAGATTAATGTCTGTGTAAAACACAATCTTTTAAAAAGGTTTTGGCAGAAAAAAATGTAAAAGGCATTAATGGTAGTTTATTTTTCTAAGCTACTACATTGTATTTGTTAAAATGTTGTAATAATGTAACAAGATACACAATCAGAGCCAAGTCATGGTGGATAAATTATAATCCATTTTTAATGAAAATCATGCAAAACATTTCATTTTGTCAAACACAACAAAGAAACCTTTCTTGAATGATATATTAAGAAATATCAATATTAAAGGCAAAACACAATAACAAGTGTAAATAAAATGAATAGCTAAAGCTTAATCATTGTCTCAATTAGTTCATAAACAATTAACAGGTATTTTCTAGCCAATGGTCACAGGATTAGTATATGATTTATAAATTTATTGCCAAAAATAGGATCAACACAATTTATGGAAAGTCTCTTTTACATGAACTTATTAATCCAAAATTAGTCTCAATATTAATTGAAGTATTACACAAGACTTTTTACTAATCTTCATTTGTATAGATAATTTTTATATATTCACTTTACTTTCAAAATAACAATATTTTTTTACAGCATAGCTTATGTAATCTTTAGTCTTTTTTATCATGTAGTCTTTATTTCTGATGACAAGATTGTAATAACAAGAAGGAACAGAATTTCATTCAAAATTATTTTCATGCTACTTTAACAAAATGCATTTGAATAAGATATTTTATTCTTATTATTCAAAGCTGATAGATAATTCAGAATTCCATATCACACATATTAGTAACTCAGTTTTTCTTAAATTTATTAAAAAAATTTTTATGAATTATTTAAATATTTATAACAAATGTAGAATTTTTTTGTCACTAAACTAAATATGCATAGAAGAGAAAGGCAATATTTGGGTACTTCAAACAACTCACTCTAATTGCTTGGTGATTTTACTTGGCATCATTACATTCAGTGACAAATGTTATTATCTATTCAATAGACACTGATGCATCAAATTTACAAACATTAGTAAATACTGTTTTCATTAATTACTTCCTTCAAAAATATCTGAGGAAATATTGAATATTAAATTGAAATGTCTGAATGTTTGGCAAATGTAAAAATTTGGAATATAACAGAAACAGATGGCACAATAAAATTTTTTCAAGTGAAAAATATTTTCCTACCTAAATATATAAGTCAAGAGGCCTCTTTATTTTGGTAAAATTAGGTGTTGGAGAGGCACAACTGAATGGTAAAAATTCTGCAGTATTTCAGAAAGAAAACTAGTTTGAAGGTAGCAAATTACCATTTATTATGCCTTTTAGATTTTAAATCTAC
Source organism: Caerostris darwini (assembly GCA_021605075.1). Lineage (NCBI taxonomy): Eukaryota > Metazoa > Arthropoda > Arachnida > Araneae > Araneidae > Caerostris > Caerostris darwini. The sequence goes on from BPLQ01014217.1 coordinate 28,487, forward strand.
AAATAATTATATTCTTATACTAGAATGGCAGAGGTATAAATTGCACAAGCTGGCCAAGGAATTTCCATTGATGTGTGCCAAACATTACTTTTTGGTAAGCAAAGATTTGAGAACATTTTTTATGTCTGACATGAATTAGTAGTTTGCTAATGAAAAATGCCCAAATTAATGATGCTAACTAACAAAAAAAATTAAGGTTACAATTCTAAACATTTGATTTACTTAAATTTGAGAAAAAGAATAGATATGCCAGCTATAAGAGAATCCCCCTATTTCCACAAAATAATAGGATGCCATAATAATGATTATTTTGATAAATTCCATAGATTTTTGAGACAAATTTGCCCTTATCCCTTTAGCCATATTAAAAACAAAAGTCAAATAAACATTAGCCAAAACCACATAAGTGTTTTTTTATATTTGATGGGGATTTTTTTCAACCAAAGTAATTTACAAAAATCTTTTTGCCAATTATAGATCAAATCATATTTTTATAGGGTAACTAAAGTTATGAATAGAATCTAGTTGAATGCCTTCAATTTTTTAAGGGAAATTTTAAATTAATTCATACAAAAATATGATCTATTAATAAATAAATCTTTAACTTAATTATTATTATTGATAATACATAAAATATATATTAACATTCTCTATTATGTTCAAAATGAAACTTACCGGTTTCAGGTTTTAATTGCGTGCTGGTAGAATAAAATGCATGATGCCTATAAAACAAAAATAAATTTAAACTATTGGTTAATATTCACAAATATTATTTTGTAAAAACTTTAACGTGAGAAAAAAAATTGGTAAATAATTGAAATTGCATAAATTAATGAAAACTAAATTGTCAAATATTCCAAAATATTTTATAATTAATAATAAAATATAAAAGTGGCTAAATAATTATAGACTTACTTAAAAATATAAATTTGTTTTCTTTTTGCAAGACATGCTATTCTCCGGCACGCCGCCATTTTTCTTGTTTACAATATTTAAATTTATGATGCCAAAATCAAATTCAGAAATGTGCCAATCTTTCAATGCCAAATAAGTTCATTACCGTACTTGTTTTTATTTATTGCCATTTAGTTTAAACAACAGCAAGGGTAATGCAAAAAAAAAAAAAAAAAAAAAAAAAAAAGTAAGCCGAAATAAAAGATTGACAAAAAAAAATTCCAAAATGCTATTTTTAATTGATTACATTTTTTTCTCTTAATCATTGTTTTCATGTTTTATTCCACTTTCCAACATTTTCCTACGGAATGAAGTAAGCTGCCCTTTCCTGAAAAATTAATCTATAGAACAGATCGATTTGAAACACGCGACGAGAGGGACTTTTAATAGCCGTTGATTCGATTATTCATTGCAATACTCTAAATCTTACTAATTTTCTCCACTCAGAAAAAGAATTACAGGCCATCACACTTCATCTTCCACTCTCCTAAAGGTCATTTTAAAGTTGATTGGCCTGGATGTAATATATCATCAACTTTCCTCTGTTTGAATTATTCTTGGTGATTTTAATTCTTATCATCCCATTCTCGGCTCATCCTTTCCAACTAATCCGTAACTAACTCATCCTTAAAATGGATTCTCAATAATAATTTAAACATTCACAATACCAGTTCATTAACTCGTATTACTCCATTTTCTTCATCTCTTATTGATCTCTCTATCGCCAATGTCGAAATTTTCTTCATTCACTCAGACCTTTTTGACAGGGATTACTTACAGTTTTTCTTTTCTTCGTGATCAACACTCATTTCATGATCACAACACATGAGCACATACACTTTGAATCATATTCTGATTTAAAGTCTTTCATGTCCAACACTTTAAATAATAATAAGAAAAACTAGAGACTCTGGTCCCACAATGCTTCCTTAGTGGAATACAAAGTGCAACAAATTTTACAACAGAAAACATGACTTTTTATCAAGCTCATAATGCACTTTCTCGCAATCATTGGATCACATACAGTCTTTCCTGTTCAATACCTTAAAATTCTATAAAACTACGGAGTGTTTCATTCCTCCAATGTTTCCTTGGTGAAATTTATAGTGTAATAAACCTTTATAACAGAAAAAGGTTTGGATAAAGCGAGCACTCAAGTTTCTCGCGCCCTTTAGATATCTTTAGTTATACTACAGGATTACACAGAGGAAAAATTTCTGGCAGAGTTCGTTGTTTAATATCTGAGTTTAAAAGAAATTATTGGGTTTCATTGTGTGCCTTTTATTAAATTAGACATTCCTTCGATCTACTATTTTGTTTGGAGAGATGATTTACTATATAAAGAACATAAGCATAAATTGGATTTTTAATTTCATCAATAATAGGAATTGTTATGTAAAACGAAGAAACTCTGCTTTGGTGAAATTATTTTCCACTTTCTGAGTTCAACAAGGGGGTGTTCGAAGTGTTTTTCTATTCACGATTTACATACACGTTTTTTTTTTTAAATTGTTCCTACTCATACTGAATGCTTATTATATGCAGACGGCATTTTCTTATTTAGCAGTGATGAAAGTCTTGGAAAAAATTCTCCTTAATCTTCAAAATACTCTTCATAAAATCATTCAATGGTGCGAAACATGGAAATTTTCCCTTCAACCTGAGGAATGCGAAACATTATATATTTCAAATAAAAAATAAATACCAACTCAACAATTGTAGATTCACAGTATCAATATTCCATGGAAATAGCCCACCCAACTTCTTGGCATCATTTTCTCTCATAACTTCATTTTTAAACTTTCAATATCTAAAAAAAGAAAACCATTAAAAAGTTAAATTTAATCAAAGCAATAGCAGCTAAGTCCTGGAATTGTCAGTCCTGGCATCTCCTTCAAATTGACTTTTAGACTTTTAAATTCTAAATCGTGTGTACCATTTAGTTTTACTTTTCACAACAGCCCTTCCAAGATGATCTCTGCTCCTATTTTACACAAAGAAGAAGATCAACTTCCATTGTTTCAGAGACAGCTTGTTCTGGCAGAGCGGTTTTTTTTTTTGAAGCAAAGCTATTTCGATTCTACTTCTCCACTCTCTAATTATCATAGATCTTAAAATTATTTCCCAAGGTTAAAAACTCCCCATTTCTTTTCAAACTCTTTTTGCAACTTAAACATCCGACCTTCCAATTTAATTTAAATTCTTCAGAGTTCAAAATCACATTTCAACTTGATGATTTACCCTTTCCAAAACAAACACTTAATCCCTCATTTTATCAAATACCATTCTGAACAATATATAGATGGAAAGACACTGAAAAGACAAGGCTATTTTGACCTCAGACGCATCTAAGACATAAACATTCTATATCTGTCATCAATAGGAAGAGAGTTCATCATTCACAAAAGCCTTTCTCAGGTTAGATTTCCGATTACAATATCATTTTCACAAATGAAGCTCTTGCACTGATTTTAACACATTTCTTCATATGTGCTCACAATTCACTACTATATCACCCCAACAGACAGCCTTTCAGTTTATCAAGCTTTCAAAAATTGCAACTTTCAATCCAATACCGGCATCAAACTACTCGGAAGGGAAATCCAAACCATCTTAAACAACATTTTAGCAATTGGATTCATCTACATATCTGGGCATGTTGGCCATACAAGAGAACTAACAGACATTCTAGCAAAATCAGCAGCAGACACCGTCATTTTTCCTTATATATCTCCGAAAGACCTTATATTAAAAAACAGATCAATGAGTAAGAGGAAAATGGCTCAAAAATTGATTTTTTTTAAATAGTCTTAGCCCTTCTCATTGACTTCTCCCAATAAATCGAAAGGAAGATTTACTACTTTCTTGATTTCACACAAAAACACATCCATCAAAAGTTGAACTTCATAGGTTTATTCTAACGTCATCTTCTTTGTGTCCATTATGTTAAACACCAGAAACTCTAGAACATATTTAGTTTCATGTACGACATATGAACAGCCAAGACAAGACACGAAATGCCTTCGGATACAAAAGGTTCTATATTTTCCATAGATATTTGATATGACTGTGGATGCCTATTGCAAGACTTTAGCAATACTTTATTTTCTACGAAAAGTGTCGTGAGCAATGAAGAATTACATTTTTTTTTGTAAAGGTTTTTATTTAAAATTTTTTTGCTCTTTTCAATTTTATAGAGCTTGGATCTAAGCGGTCAATAGTTTCAACTATTTATTTCTTCTTTATATTTATGCTGGATTTTTTTTTAAATTTAATTTTATTTCTTATTGACAGAAATACCGTGAAATAATTGATTTCTTTCAAAATCATGTTCTGCATTCAATATCAAATTTGAAAAACTACATTAGATTAATAAATTTCTGTTTTTATAGTAATTTTATTATAATTTTTCTATCATCAACACAATGCCTCTTTAATTTTGATAGCATTTTGATGAGATAAAGTAGTGTGTGTGGCCATAAATACCAAAGCTTCAAGTTAAGTCAAGTTAAATAAAAAAATATATAGCAGGGCTGATATAAGAGATTAGCCATAAATTTATTTAATAATTACTCATTTTGTTTAAGTTTTATTTTAACTAGATGCTTTGCGTAATTTAAGAACATATATATTATTGCACCAACTGTCATTTTCAATTTAATATATGATTAATGATATGCTTAAAAACTTCAATTACTGTTTTTTATCAAACTGATTCGTAGCTATAAATAAATGTCATGTATAAAAAGTTCATGAAAAAAATTAAAAATTAGAAAATAAAAAAAAAAACTATAAAATTCCAAACGATTTTATAAAAAAGCTCGTGAAAAAATATTTAAACAAAATGGAAAGCGGTCAAGAACAGGAAAAAAAGTGACCAAGGACACTGAAATCCCACCTCCTCAAAACAATACCTATATATTTTATGGGTAAAAAATTTTCAAAACAATTAAATGATTCAAAAATTGACTTTAAAAAGCTATATGATTCATTCATAATCATATAACTGATTCTGATATATGATTATTCGAAAGAGTTAGATTGAGATGATTAAAAAAGGATTAGATGCATTGCCATTCGAAACATATTTATCAAATAACGTAAACATAATGATAAATACACAAAATAATAAAGCCTATTATAGCAGAAATTTATTTTTTTTAAAAAATGCTATTGTATAAAAAGTTTTTAACTGATATCATATAGCAAGTATGATCAAGTATTTAAAAAATAAGCAAGAAAAAGTATGTATTTTTATATTTGAAATTATTTATTTATTACTGTTTTTTTAATTTCATTTAAAGATCTAAAAACCTAAATTTTCCTTTAATGTCATGCTAAACAAACTCTCAATTTTTTTACACAAGAAGTACATAAAAGTATCATTTCAATACCTAAACAGTTCTATAGACTACATTTTATACGAATGATATGATTTTGATTTGAAATATAAATATTACATATTCGAAAAAGCTGTATTAGATGTGGCAATGCTTTATTAAATGAATTATGTAATATTTACATTTATATACTCAAAATTATAACCATAGGGTTGTATTAAAAACTTAAGAAGAAATATTTTGTCACAAAGAAAAAGATAAGGTTAATTTGAAATCAAAAAATTTCAAGAAAATAATGAGTTAAACAAAATTTTTTTTTTCGAAAATTAAAAATTAATTAATTTCTAAGTGAATTAAATTTTTTTTTAATCGATGAGTTTTGTTTGTTCTTAAAAATAATATGAAATCAAGATTTGTTTAATTAATATGCTCAATTAATTTAAGGAATATAAAAATGATGAATCGGTTACAATACAAAATGCCATTATAGAATTTAATTAATAAAAAATACTAAGCACTTACCCTCGGCGGGATTCGAACCCGCAATCCCCGGTTTAGGAGACCGATGCCTTATCCGTTAGGCCACGAGGGCTTGTTAAAACGTCTAAGTAGTCTGTTCTTATCAGACATTGGTTTATTCTTAGAGATCTATTTTTGGAAGTAACTGAGAGGAAGTGTTTTACTCGAGTGATTGTTTCGAAACGGATATAAAGAAGAAGATTAATATATATGTATTAACACTATAAAGATACATATATATTAATCTTCTTCTTTATATCCGTTTCGAAACAATCACTCGAGTAAAACACTTGTCTTATGAAATTACAAAATAAATAAGTTATTTAATTTTATCTGAAGAATCATGAATTCTTAATTGAATATAACTTTGTCTTTTCGCCAATTTCACTTGCTAAAGCAAATCTTCATTACCTTCGTATTATAAAGAAATATATCCGCCTAAAAAGTCGCAGTTTTCATCTAAATTTTACCAAAGTTAGCAGGGATACTTCTAATAGAAAATAATAGAAAATTTAGATCAACTGGGGGGGAGATTAGGAAATTGGATCAATATTCGTTAAGAGTTACATATTGCGGCAATTTTCCTGCTGGATGAATTTTTCATAGTTAATGTTATTCTACGTTAATGTTATTTTTCATAGTTATTTGTTATTCTACGGTACTGTTCACAGACAAGGTGACTTAAAATAAATACAACATAATAACCTCAGAATTGCAACCATCTAATATTTTGTTTAAAAAAAACAACTGCATTGACATTTTACCGATAAAAACGTCCCATTTAATACTAGTCCCTTGTACCTCGATAAGAGCCTGCAAAGTTGGAACCCAAATTATATTGTCAATTTCTTTAGGTTACCGTAGTTCTATTCAAGGAATTCTATAGTGCATTTTCGAAATGTGTGAGCGATAAGAGGGAGTTTAAGGGGTGGCGAGGACTTCTAAGCGTGGGATTGGGAAAATTGGCTGTGCTAAAGTCAAGTCAATTGACAGGGATAGGGGAAGGATACCTGGGATATAAAGGTTTTTATCCTCATTTACAAATAAATAGAGAAAAATCGAAGAGAAACAATATAACAGACAGATAAAAAAATTAACTAAGGGAAATAGTGACTTTAATTCTCGAGTGGGACAGGGCTTCGTAGCAAGTTTTTGAAACGGAATGTTATAGAAACAACTATTTTAACTGACTCTAAAGAAAATACGGCTTCATTTGCAGGATGCCCTTGATAACACCCTATATGTCATTCGAATTTAAAAGGCTACAATTCCCTTGCTATCGCTTCTACTTGCTATTGCTGTATCTATAAACAAAGACGTAGCTAGTCACTTGAAACTACTGGAATTGATTTGAGATCAGATTACTTTAGCTATGGTCAGTTATATGGGGCCTGAATGGCCGAGTGGCTGGCGCTCGGTACCACAGGTTTCGGGTTCGAGTCCCGGCGGTGCCATTGATGTTTGTAGTGGTTCGGAATCCACTTTAAACCGTAGGTCCCGAACTAACATGATCGTAGAGCTTTGCGGGACGTTGTTACTCCGCGTCCGTACCTTATCTTCAAGTTACACGCGTCCCCTGGGTAGTGCTAAGTGAGTAACGTTTGTGCAGCGCTTGCCTTAAGGCATCGAAGACAATTGTCTAAGTGTTTGCCAGCTGCATTAGAAAAAAAAATGGTCAGTTATATGAGGCAGTATCTACAGTTGAGGTATACGTTAAAAACTTATACGTGCTTGCAAACGTCAGAAAGCAGGTAATATTATTATTTACTATGAGGCTCTAACCGATAAATACATATAAGTTATTCTATAATTATGTAATTTTTGTTAATTAAAATGATGTTAATAAAAATAAAATTAAAAACTATAAAAGTTGAATTAAAATATTTCCGAATGTATAAATATATTACATCTCGTAATATTTATGTAGTAATAAATAAACAGCCTTTTGATACATTATTTACATTAAAACATATTCTATTGATATTCTTACTTATAATGAAAAAAGAAATCTCTTTGATATGATAAGCTTTATTTTCTGAAGATAGGTAACACCAGTTTTATGTGCTAGCATAAAAATAATAACACATACCCTCGGCGGGATTCGAACCCGCAATCCCCGGTTTAGGAGACCGATGCCTTATCCGTTAGGCCACGAGGGTTCGTGTAGACGTTGAATTCTTAACTTTTTTTTCTTTTTTTAAGATAGCATCAAACAAAATCAATTAATTTAAAAATAATTTTTTAAGTAAAGAAAGTAATATAAGTAAAAATATTGTAACGCATAATATATGATGTCTTGAGTTGATAAGAAAGCTTTAGTAACTTATATGAGAAATATTCCAGAAAATAAAAATAATAAATGCAAATGGATATAAATTTAATAAATACCTAAAAATTTCAATGTTTTAAGAAAATTTCTGATTTCATATTGGGCCACATTCAGAGCAGTGCTCCTACATTTATGCCGTTCTAGTGACGAGTAACTTCCTGTCGAAGTACCTGCCATTATCAAATTTTCTACAGAAAATCAAACTTTATTTTTAAATTTATATAAATATTTCTTTTTTCTCTACATTTAATATCCCAAGCACATATATTATAATAAGCGAACTATTTTTAATGTTATGCTATCTCCACCAGTAAGATTGACAAAAAAATTGAAAAATGAAATGTTTGATGTAGGGTACACGAAATTTAACATCGAGAATATTCCTAAAATACAAATAAAGCTCCTAAAGTTTTTACTTAATCTACAGGAATATAAACTATTATGAAATACACAAGACCAGTTTTAAAGAGTCAGAAAACATGCCAAAACAAGAACATAAATAAATAAAAATTACACATCAGACATTTTGTTCACAGCTGATGCAGGGATTCATAATCTAGCGATATATCTTTTATCAGAATTAAGGAGTTATAATTCTATAATGCTAGTTCTAAGAATTAAGGAGGTTTTTTTTTCTATAATGCTAGTTTCCGGCTCAGCTTCCGCTAATAATAGAACTTTGTATATGATATTTAAAGATATAGATATTTATCACAGGATATAGCATCTGTAGGCGTAGAAAGCGGTACAGACACTCGCAAAACTACGTTCGGGAAATATCTCAAACGAAGAAATGATACTAGTACAATACTATTGAATATATAAAATGCATGACAGTAATCAAGATATTCATAAAAGTGCTCAATCTTTAATCTTTTGATTAACGCTGCGAAAATGCAACATTACATAATTTTGCATCAGGGCCTGAATGGACGAGTGGCTAGCGCTCTGGCGCTTGGTACCACAGGTTTCGGGTTCGAGTCCCGGCGGTGCCATGGTTGTTTGTAGTGGTTCGAGATCCACTGTAAAAAAGTAGGTCTCGGTCTAATAGGATCGTAGAGCGTTGCGGGGGCATTGTTGCTCCGCGTCCGTGGCTTATCTTCAAGTTACACGCACCCCCTGGGTAATGCAAAGTGAGTACGTCTGTACAGCACTTGCATTAAGGCATCTAAGACCAAGCTGTCTGTGTTTGCCAGCTGTATTAGAAAGAAAAAAAAATAACTTTGCATGATAAATTTTTCGGATTTCTTTTGCTGTATGGTATAGGGGAAGCTTGCTAAATTACGAGAAAAAATATTCTTGGCTAATATATATAAATTAAAAAAAATATATAAATATAAAAGCTAAAAATATTCTAAGATAATTTTTTATTACAATTTAGTCGCCCTTCTTAGACAGTTTTGCAGATTTTGTTTCGTTACTTTCGTGTTATAGATAGATTTCTCATTATACAAGTCGAAAACATTTATGAAGATGTGTTTTATTCCATCATACTATAGTTACATGTATAAAATATACTGTACCTTTACATAATATAGATATTAAATGTATAGGAGAAATAATTGTTTTATATTGATGTTGCTTTTTTGCAACATTTTGTATCTGGCGTAAAAAATAAATATATTTTTTTCTTTATTTTCCCTTTAATTAAACTGTTATAAAAGCAAAAAATGAAATTTTCTTCAAATGGAAAAAGCTGTAATCCTTAAGGGTTAATAAATTGTTTTATTATTTTACAAACATTATTTTATTTATTATTTTACAACTTTTACAAATTGTTACGTCATGAACTGCCTTAATGGGAGAAAAGTTCTAATTCAGCTCCATTATTTATATAAAATGCTTGACAGACATCTCGGTATTCATAAAGTGATCAGTTCTTAATAAATTGTTTCTGAAAATAATAATGTTTTAAAATGTTCTCTATAAAGACATATAAATGCTATTCTTCCATTTATACGCTTCTTGGTATTCATAAAAATGCTCAGTCTTAATCCTTTTGACCGACGTTGCAAAAATGCAACATTACATAATTTTGTGTGATAAATTTTCCCGACCTCTTTTACTGCATGGCATAGATGAAGCTCTCTTGATAACGAGAAAACGTCGTACATGGACTCGCAAGATAATTTTTTATTACAATTTAGTCGTCCTTCTTATAAAATTTTGAAGATTTTGTTTACTTTTGTGTTATTCTCAAAAAAAAAAAAAAAAAAAAAAAAAAAAAAAAATCTGAAAGGAAAACATCCTACTGTTTGGATTCCTTAGAGAAACATAACCCTCAAAAGCTAAATTCCATAGACTTTGTCTAACCCCCTCTTCTTTGTGTCTATTCTGCAATACCAGAAATTGTGTGGAATTTTTTGGTTGCCAGAAACACCGTGCAATAACTAATTTCCTTCAAAATTACGTTCAACAACTATTGGACGCTTTAACGCAGGCGTACCGCAAGGCTCTCTCATTGGACCAATTTTATTTAGCATTTTTCTTAATGATATTCCAATAGAGACTCTGTCACTATCAGTTGGTAAGCTGATGGCACTGCTATTGCAGGATAGTAATGTAAACATTAAACCTTTCACATACACACTTCAGCAACAAATTCCCACTCTTAAAGCTTGGTTTAACAGGTGGAAAATTAAAATTAAGATTGATGAAAATTAAGCCGTCTTGTTCAACAGAAAATAAAATAAAATCAAAATAAATCAGTTATAAGAAAATTAGCAAATTAAAGACTATCATAATAATACAGATATATAAGCCTTTTTCCAGGCGCGCATTAAATACCAGTAATATAATTTTTTTTTTTTTAAAGTCAATTCCTACAATTTTTTCACTATATTGCAGAAAAGTCCTTTACAAATAAAGTTGAAATTTTCCTCTTACGTCTGGCGCCATCTATTGGCAGATACTATCTTAAATCTGAAAAAAAATAACTAAAATTAATTAATTAAATTTAATTAATTAATTAATATCTGAAAAAACTGCATTTACATCAAGTGTCATTCACTACAAGTTAAAAAAAAAAAAATGTATTTGAACTTGAGTGGATGAATAAAAATTATTTTATTACTGATTGAAAATTTGAACAAGATATATATAGGGAGAGTGTGAGCTAATAGAAAGAATTGAAAAAAAAAAAAAAATAGAATGTATTATAAAAATACTGGATGTTTTCCTTTTATTGCAAATAAAAAGTTACTTTTTCAAATTATGTTGTATATTTGGAATGAAATTTATAGTTATCATTCTAACTGATGATCCCCAAGGTATCTGTACCTCTCCCAGCTGTAATGCTACATGGGAAAAGAAAGGTAGCGGTGTCACAATCACTGAAGTAATCAGTTATATGACAAATACTTGATGGATTACTACTGACATCATAAGTTACATTAATTAAAATGTACAATTTATATCCTAACGATGTCAACAATATAGCAATCCAAAGGGACTTCAGGATAATAGTGAATTATTAGTATCCGTTTTAATTCATTTTTAATGATCGTAGAGATGACATTAATTTAAATACTTCCATTAATTAAGTGATCTCCCATTTTAGCTATATTAACAACTTAAAAGGAACATGTATTTTATTAAAATTTTTTCTGTCATTAAAAAATACAAGCAACTTTTCAAAGTAAAACTTATACATTTTAATTAAAATCTGTTACAAACTATTAAAGTGAGTATTATATAAGAGTGAGAGGATTTCAGATGTTGAAAATATTATTTTTTTTTCAACAGTTATACAGATTTATACAGATAAGATGGATACGAACCAGGAGTTATACAGATTTTATAAAGTATATCCATACTTTTTAAAATTTATTAAAGAAATAAATAAAAATATTATCTTCTTATTATTTTATTCGATAAAGTTTTTTCTTTTTATGTTTTTTTACAGAATTTTAATTTGTTTTGTCGCACTCAAAATATCAAATATGTAGATTAGGTTTGGTTTGTCGCTCTGTGGTCCTTTTCTTTGCACATTTTAAGCTAATTAGACCGGAGCCAACAATTTAACGTGGATTCCGAACCACTATCAAACATCCATGCCCCTGCCAGGATTCGAACCGGATTCGAACCAGGATTCGAAGTCTGCCGTACCAAGGGCCAGAGCACTAACTAATAATTGGCCATCAGGCCCACTCAAATATATAGGAGATTACTAGCCAAGTTTTTAAAGCTCTTGGAGAATCGGCAATGTCGGTCACTATAATGTAACTTATGAGTTCATCAATTGGGGACTGGTAAACAATATTTTCACCTATTCTTATTAAATGACCAAAAGAGTAAAAATCTTTAGGTTAGCTTAAAAAAAATGTAGACCCATGTAGTGCTCAACTGCTAAACAGTGCTCATTGAATTGTTGTAAATATCACTGAAAATTTTTTTAACTACCTTTGTAGAAAATAAAACTTATGTTTACACATTTTTAAATATAATTTTATAAGTATAAAGATACTTTTTGAAAAGCCTGTAAGTTAGTACTAGAGTGAATTTCTTTTCATGAATTTCTAATAAAGCAACCTAGTGATAAATTATAGCAATATATGATCAAGATAAATTTCGCTAGTTATATACGCCAAAGAATATAATGTCAATATTATATACTGCCCACTTACCCGTAATCAGACAACAAGCTCTAGATATTAAGTAATACCATTCGTGTCTCATCGGTAGTGTATGCAAATTATCACGCAAGGGGACAAAGTATAGATTATTGGTGGAATACGATGAGAAGACTCGATGATGAATGGCGTCAAAAGTAAAGCTGTTGGTGCACATCTTTCAAGGTTTCTCTCGTATGACATATAAATGCAGAACAATTATACTTGAGAACCAGAGAACAGAAGAAGTTCCTGGACAGTGTCCTATCCCTCTTGACTCTTTTAAGAGAAGTATAACCGAAAAAACTTAAGTCATCATATATTAATGAATTATTGTCTAATATAAAATGAAAATTCTGGGAGATAGTCGGGATAAATGGAAAATATTTAGTGGAAAAATTCGTAATGAAGCTATTGCCAATTTTAGAGTAAGAACTGGATACGGCTGCCTGGACTGAACATCAGACCAAAGTAGGAACTCTGATATATGTGTTTTATGTAAGACAGAGAAAAACAATAAGGCCTATCTATTTTGTTTTCTCGGTACTGAACTCGTAAGTTATAACAGAATGGTGATTTGTGTATTCTTTATTGGAGGGCCAGAGAAATCATGTCCGGATCACTCGGGCTTTTATTGTGGTGCTTTTAGCTTTTAAAATTTTTATCCTTAGAAAATGTAACTTGTTTTTAACTGCTTTTAAGGCCTTTTGATCATTTTTGTTAAGAATGCCTGGTCTTTTCCCTTTGTAATTTTGATTTGTTTATATGTCCTTTTTATTTCCACGGTAAGTGGTCAAATTTGTATGGATTGAGTTCCAATAAAGCCATAAGGAACAACAGCACAAACAACAACATTTGAGATTCATCAATTATTCTTGAATTCCATCCTCCCTCTATCTCTCAAGGATTATTATATGATTAATATTCCATACCATTCATTCTATATAAAGAAAATTGTGAAGTAACTTAATAAACATTCATCCATGGAAAGCAACTTGGTTTGATAATAAAAATAAGGAATGATTATGCAAAATTGGCTAAATTCATTAGATTGATGCTATTAATTCATGAATGATTTATATTTATAATATTACATAAGATTTTTCTGAGAAAGAGTTTCAATTATTCTTTTTCAGATTTATACCTTTTTAATGACTAAAAATAATTTATTCAAATCAAAATAGAATCACCGGAAAGTAAAAAAAAAAAAAAAAAAAAAAAAAAAAATTTATCGTAAAATCTCATGATATTAAATCAAAATTTCTGTAATAAACGAAAGATTTTAAAATAATATTTTATTCAGAAAATAGTGTAGAAAATAGAAAATAATATAATTTAAAATAACTTAATCTATTGGAAGTTTAACCAAATCACATGAATCATCAAAGTTTAATTCCAATCGTTTTTACACTTAAAGGCAATACAAGATTTTAATTTATTTATTAAAATTGAATTAAAACTAATCAACACGCCAGTTAAAATTTTTTGAAGAAAGCTGTTTGCTGTCAATAAAAGAATGTAGAAACAATTGAAAAAAAACATCACATTAATCAAGCAATATTGTTTTCCAAGGAAAAATAAAATAAAGAAATATAAGACCAATGCAAACAATACAGAGTACATTTTATGATTTGACATGCGACAAAATTCCCTCCTCAACCCAAACTTTATCCATAACAGAGCACTGGCAAAAGCAATTTCCGCTATGAATCTCCTGCTAATAATGCACTGGGAAAGACGGAAATTCATGGGGATACAAATTGTCCATATAAGAGGCACCAATTCGTGCCAATCGTCGCTTCAATCTCATCTCTCCAAAGATCACGAGCGGGCCGTTTCAAGAAATCCGGGGCCATTTTTGCGAGGGCTTTCTCGGATGATTAATCCATATCGGAAGGGAAGGGGTGAAAGGGGCGGCGCAAACGAAACGCCCCGGTTTCGTGGATTCCTTTTAATTAAGTCAAAGAGAATCTTTCTCCGGGGTAAGATTTATGGTCGCGGAGATGGCTTTTAAGGCCTCAATCGTTCTGCATTTGCAAATCGGTCGCGATTGTTTGAGCAGCCTAAATAAATGCCAGAGAGAATTTTAAACATTTTCCACCTCCCACCCTCCCCATAAACAGAAAATCGAGTCCTGGTTCGCGGAATGACGCAGTTAAAAGGGGGCGCACAGTTAATTAGACGTAAAACTCATTTGCATGGCGTTTGTGCCCCTGCTCCAGAAAACTATATTACTCGGGAAATTAATTCCGCAGGGCTCCCAAACGACGGGGCCTTTTGCGCCACAGCTGGAGAGAGTTGCGCCCCATTTCGAGCAACTGGTCTGTGCTCTCTCTCCGTAACGCCCTCTCAAGGCCCATGTGACATACTTCAAAGTTCTCGTCTCCGCTGCGATTTAACGGTGTATCCCGAAACATGGGTTTTAATTTTCACTCTTTACACCGTGGAAACACGAGTCTTGACACGGATTGTTGACCGTTAATCACGTCGCCGAACGATGCTGGGGCCGCCCCATTACGGCCGCCCGATTGAGCCGGCAGCGGAATGGGGCGGTGCAGAGCTGTTAAAACGACACGTTTCATTGAATCCGTTTGAAAATAACCACTCACCCGTCTATCGCCAGGGCGTTTCGGACAATATAACAGGGCGAATAAAAAAAACAGCTCGCCGCCCCGGCTTAAAAAAAAACCAAACCAATAATAAAAGAACGTACCAAGTTCAGCAGAGAGTATGATATAGGTGAGTGGTTATTGTCTCAACAAGGCCTTCAACCACGCGGCCATTTTAATGACGATTTACGCCCTGCTAAACGCCCCGGCCTTTTCAAAATATATGTCGATAGATATAGGTGTAAAGAAAAATGCTCGCCGGGGGTCGAAGCAGATGGTTTTAACAGCGCGAAAAAGTAGAAGGGGAGGAACGTGTGTAACGTTTCCTTACGAATTATTTCCCCTTACTGTTGGCAATGCTAGAATCGTAAAAACACAGGCGAGCGCCACATGGTGGGGGGATTTTACATCATTCCGAGTGTGAGACCACTGTCATAAAGCCATCGATTGTAATCGGTAAAATAGCGGTAATGTTGCACGTTCGATTTTATCTTTCTCTGGGTTTGGGCAACTTTTTTTTTTTTCTTTTTTGCTTTTGATGTCGCTGATATATCTGCAGTATTCACGGAACATCGTTTTAAAAGGGAGAAGTGGAAATATTTTGAAAACTTTGGAATAAAGATTTGATTTGGTTTTTGGATTTACGTTGGGTACAGCAGTTGCCGGCCAAGCGGTATGAAATGAATTCTCTTTTCGGAACGGGTGTCATTTTTTTTTCTTTCTTTTTTCCTTTGTCTGTTTAAAAAATGAATTTACTGTATCATTATTTTGGATGCATTTGAATGGGAGATATAATTTACACTTAAAAAAAAATTTTTTTTTTAATTCTTTGCTTCGATTACTGTGCACATTAGTTAAAGTAGCTAAATAAAAAAAAATAGTTTTAACAAATAAAGTGGAAAAATATGCAGTTGGTAATGTATGAGTCATTTAGATAAGTTAAAAATAATTGAATAACTAATTTGTCTGGATAAAATTGTATTATTATATTCTATACAATATTACTTTAACATCTTCTTTTATAAATTATGATACTTATATTAAATTACAAAAGATAATATAAGTATAATTCATTAAAAAATATGAAAATATTTATAAAAATTATTATTTATATATATTATATAAATTTTTCTATTAATACACTCCTTTGATTAGATTGCAATTGGGATTTTTAAAGAATAAATATAACGTAATAAAATAATTAATTATGAACGAATAGTATATATTCGTATATATAATTATGAACGTATAATAATAATTAATAATAAATAAATTATGAATGAATAAAGAATAAATATATAAATATAATAGATTATGAATTATGAAACGTAAGAATAAATTATATAATACTAAATAAAGAATAAATTATTATATAATTATGAACGTAAATAAGTATTTTATTATTATACATAAATGCATCTTTTTATTAATATATATAATTTATTATTAAAATATTAAACATAATATTAAACTTAATACATAAATTTAATATTATATTATATTAAAATAATAATAATTTAATATTGTATTATGCAAAAGAATTAATAAATAATTTGGAGGGATACAATTGTTTTATTATATTCTGTATAATATTAATTTGACATATTTTTTTTTTTTATAAATTATAATACTTATATTATCTTTTGAGATATATATTCAATTTTTCTATTACCACACTCTTTCCATTAGAGTGTAATTGAGGTTCTTAAAGACAATAAATTATGAACGTAAATAAATATTTTATTATTATGCATAATTTAATATTATAATATTATGCATAATATCAAATTTAATACATAATTTTAATATTATATATAAATGCTTCTTAGTATTTCATTATTATATATGAATGTTTCTTGTTTCTTTCCTTCATATTATATTTTTTATTACCTTTAAAATAATAATTATATATATATATAACAGTTTTATTAATATATATATATTATAAATTTTTTATAAAAAATCTCTTAAAATTATTGGGTTTTTTTTTCTTTAATTTTTAATGTAACAGAAATATAGGTTTAAGTATTTAAAATAGCTATGTATAAATTAAAGTATAGCGAAATAAAAATAAATTAAATTGATTAAAAAATTTAAATCTCAACAGCTTTTTTTAAAAATTCTTTGCTTAGATTAAAAACTATTTGCAATTAGAAAAAGGTATAAAAATCTTTATATTGTGTCTTAACTTTCGTAAAAAATATTGAAAACAATCCTTTCGTAATCGTTTCAAAATCTGAAAGACTTTATAAAGCGATGAATAATAATGTAACTTAATGTCACAATAAATGAAACTTGATAAATGTTGCAGTTACTGTAACATTAAATAAAATTATAAATATAGATAATAAATTATTAGATCTATAATAAATAAATTATAATAAATTGTAAAGGTCTATACTTTAGGAAGATTTATATTTATAGTAAATTTACATCTTTAATATAAGTTTTAATATACTAGCATATGTAAGTTACAATATATTTGCATAATTAATATTTTAAGAAAATATGCTTTTATAATATTGAGACAATATCGCAGTCTTAATTTAATTATAATTTTAATAGTATTATAATTAATTAATTCCAATTATGTATTTACACTAATAAGTTATAATAATATTTTAATTTTTATAGCATTAAATTTGAATATTCTTTAATGTTATAAAAAAAATCTTTGTTTCAAACTAGCCTCTCTCGTGGCATAAGGAAACTATACGATAATTTACATGCAGAAGGACGAATGTTCAAGTCCTGCTAACTGCAGTTATAGCCACTGCTTTGAAAAACGAACAAACTCTGTTGTGATTGTAATAAACTGTGTACGATTGTGGACAATTTTGGACAATTATATATGATTGGAATAGTGTAAACTGTGGACAATTCTGTATGATTGTAATTTTTCCGGTTTACTCCAATACGAATTCCGGGTTTACTCAGACGTAGGGTCTTCCAAGAATGAATGTCATCTTGGATTCAAACTTCCCCTAAAAGTCTTCCAAGAATGAATTGCTTTCGTTCTCCACCTTAGGGTAAAACATTGATCTACTAAAGTAGTTTCTGACAATAAAATGATGAAAATAAATATCGATTATAAAATATTTTTTCTAGAAGGATTTTTGGGATTAACTGTGAAGCATTTTTGTGTGGTATTGGAGGAAAAATAGTAAAATTCTATCCAGACAGTCTGACTATTGATACGAGACACTTTGTTACAATAGCTACCAAATCTATTCATTTCTTAAAGCGATAATTATAGCGCATGCCAATAGCGGGAATAGAAAACTCATCCTCTTGTTATGTTTGCTGGCACTCACTATAAATAGTTTAACTTTAAAAAGAAGTTTAAATGTTCTCGCTTTGGAACAGTAAACAACTTCAGAGAAAGGCAATAGTCATCAAATACACAACTTTAAATGCCACTTTGATTCGAATTTTAGGAATATACAACTGTTCCATAGCTTTTCACAAGAAAAAGGATGGAATCATCATTATTTAAATGGAAAGCTTATTTAAAGATCTTTTTTAAAAAACAGCAAAGAAAAATGACACAGAAGAATGCTAGATGACACAGACAAAAACAGTCTAGAGTTTTTTCCGTCACAGTCAAAAGCGATAAATACATGCCATTAGCTACACAAAAGAAAAAAAAAAGCGCGGAAAAGAACTGAAACAAAATACATTATATGTCATAAAAACAAAGTCAGGCTAATCAAATAAGAGCTAACTGCATAGAAAAATTGACGCCGGTACTTGTATGTGTGGAAAAGCACTTCTTTTATTTATTTATTTTTTTAAATACTCAATTTCTTTCTGGAAAAAAAAGAGATGCAAAGAACGAAATGCATTAATTCCCTGCAATGCCATCAAAGAGACAAGAAGACATCTTTATTTCCGATAACGACATTTCAAAAAGTTGAAAAGAAAAGGATGAAATGCAAGATGCTTTTAAAAAATCACAAAAAGTTAAAGACTTGGAGGGGGGAGAGGGGGTTGAAGGGGTGGGGGGTGGAGGGGAATGGAAAACTGAATAATTTGTGATCGGCTCCATAGAGGCTGAAATTCGTCTTTCGAACATTACTTGAGAACATGATTCAAATGAATGTTGAACTGGGAGAGGCAGCCATGTTGGGTTACGAATGATATTTTTTTTTTTCTGACAAATTTTCTATTAAACAGTTAGTTTTATGGGAAATACTTATGATTTTTAATTATCATACAGAAGTCGGTAATTAATATAAATAGCAAAATGGTATTTATGGAAATTTTATTTTAATAACTAGAGGTCTCTACTGTCTGCTCTGGTAGTATTTGTAGTCAGTGCTTTCAGAAACGAGGTTTGATTTGCCACTCTACGGTTATTTTTTGCACGCTTTAGGCTAATTAGACCGGGACTTACTGTTTAAAGTGGATTCCGAACCACTAACAAACATCCATGCTATTTCCAGGGTTTGCACCTGAAGTCTGTGGTACCAAAATCCAGAGTGCTAACCAACTGGCCGCTTCAGAAAAGAAAAAACTAGATGCTGATTGTGATAATGTGCGTAAAAACATCTCGTAACAATAGTCAGACTGCCTGGTGGGAGTGATTTGGGTTTCACTCATACGACATTGAAAATGAGGGGGGAATTGGACCCTAAAAGACCTCTCAAAAGGCAGTGTCCTCCCCCCTTTATTATCTATTAGTGGGCTGTTCCTGGTATGCATGAGGCCCACGGATGATCTACCTTTATCTTTCTAATTTGTAAGGAGCTTTATACCCGAGGTAAGGGGTGAAGTGTGAAGAGGAAAAAACAACAACAACTATGGTGTTATTTGTAAATTCTGAAGGATATTGAAGAACCCTTGATAACAGGACAGTTTAACCAGGTTCAACAGTTTATTCATTTACGTTTATTTAAATGCTCCTGTAATTAATGGTAATGATTCAATTATGGATGATAATCGGTACTGAAATTCATTGATTTATTATTTTTCCAATTTACTTCATTTAATTCATGTATTATGGGGTATGAATGGCCGAGTGGCTAGCGCTCCGGCGCTCGGTACCACAGGTTTCGGGTTCGAGTCCCGGCGGTGCCATGGATGTTTGTAGTGGTTCGGAATCCACTTTAAAAAGTAGCTCCCGGTCTAATAGGATCGTAGAGCTTTGCGGGGGCATTGTTACTCCGCGTCCGTGGCTTATCTTCAAGTTACACGCGCCCCCTGGGTAATGCAAAGTGAGTACGTCTGTGCAGCGCTTGCCTTAAGGCATCCAAGACCAAGCTGTCTTGTGTTTGCCAGCTGCATTAGAAAGAAAAGAAAAATTCATGTATTATGCTTTAAAACACTTTTATTACTTTATTAAAAAAGAGCAATTTCGTTATTCATCAAGATTAAATACGATGTTTTAAATTTTATTATTTATATTCATTGTTCTTTATGCCTATTTTAGTAGTGTATTTTATTTTTAATTTGGAAAGGTTGCTTGTAGCTAAATAATAATGTTAAGAATTGCACGAAAACATTCTTACGACTTTTATATAACAGGAATGGAGAATTTTATATAATAAAAATATGATTTATGTAAATAAGAATTTTTTAAAGAAATTCAGCATTTAACACAAGAAATACTACCGCATTTTTCTTGCTACAGTGTATTAAGCAAAAACACCTGATTTTTAGAAAAAGATTGTTTACGATATTTTCGTAAATTTACATATTGCATTTAACTTTCGGTAAAGAACCCTTTTTCTTTTGCTACAATGAATATTCTTTGAAACATTAATAATAGCAGCAGTTCTCAACAATTTTCTAGTGTATTTTATAATTATTTACATAATACATACATAAATACTAAATAAATTATGTGAGGGGTTTTTAAAGGTAATAATACTACATAATACTATATAAATTATATTAGAGGTTTTTATGACCTTTAAAAATAATAATACTACATAATACACACAAATACTATAGACATTATATGAGGGGTTCTTATTGCTTTTAAAGATAATAGCGCATAATACACACATAAATATAACTTAAATTATGAGGGAATTTTGTTTTAGTTTGTTAATTTTGTCATTCAATTGCATTTAATTTAAAAAAACAAAACGAATTACTTTCTTAGAAAGACATATTAAAACATTCAACAACTATTATCATAAGCAATATTTTAAAAAGTATTTATTACTATGGAGGAGGTTCAAAACTGGGAATTATCTGATTAAGTATGAAAAAAAGGAAGTGATAAAATCATGACAATGGAAAATGACATCAATAAAATGAAAAAATACAATAAAATGTGTACTAACACATTTCAGTGATCTAGCACCAATACAACACTAAATGTCATTGGAACTACTATCTGAACTTCTTTGGCCAGCAATTTTCAATAAAAAATTCAATGAATATTCCCAAAGATTTGTTTTCATCTACCAATAGATCAACAGGAGTATATATTGTCTTATATAGTTCAACCGATTTGCTGATAGGAGTTATTAACAAAACCTTTCTTTCACAGTAGAAAAAACTAGTTTCTTGGAAGGAACTACAAATTTAACATAGATTATTAATACATAATAGACTTGAATGCCAAAAGTATTATTGCGAAGCTATATTTAATGTTGTTGATGTATGGAAAAATCGTAATTTATTTCATCAAAATCATAATTTTTTTTAAGTTAGCTTATTACTTAAAAAAAAAGAAAAGAAATACTGTCTAGGACATAGCATTTTTAAATCACACACTAACACAACAAAAACAACAATTAAGGTATTCAAATGTAACTTTACACTTAAGTAATATATTAATGTTGTTGTTTTAAACACACAATATAAGTGATAAAAGAGAAAGGGACATGATGGCCGAGTGACTAGCGCTCTGTGCTACAGGTTTCGGGTTCGACTCTCGGCTGTGTCATGGATGTTTGTAGTGGTTTGGAATATACTTTAAACCGTACTTACCAGTCTAACTGTAGAGTATTGGACTGTAGAACATTGGACGTAGGGCTGGCAATTCTACCTCGTAAAAAGAGAATCATTTTCTGTTTTGGAATCTGCCAGTAGGCAGACGAGCATGGTCCAACATGGATTGTAGTAAAGGGGAGATAGATAAAAGAAAAAAAAAACTTTGAATAATATAATGCAATAATGAAATGCCAGTTAAATCATTCCGTGCATTCAGCCCCCACTTCATTTTCAAACAACAGTAAAAACAAAATTATTGCTAAAATGTTTAAAGATTTTCAAATGCATGATTATTTTCATGTCTAGTTTGACAATTATAAAATTTATAAAACACCGAAATGACATTAATGTTAATGACTTAAGAGTTTTTAAAATTAATCGAATACTTTATTGATTAATTAAAGAATTATTGAATAACACCTATAATTTGAGTAAAAAATAATCGTAGAATAATTTTATTCTATTTTTCTTAATATTTAATACAATAATCTCGTTAATTTAATATATTCTGTAGCACAGCTATTATAATATTAACGAATATTGAAGTATATGATATTGTGTTGTAATGATGTGTTTAATTAAAAATGATTAGGAATAAACATGCTTGAAATTTGTATAGTTCATTATTACTGTTTATTTTAGGTTCCATTTTGCATTTATTGCAATTTTCTTTGCAATTTAACAAAGCCATGTTTCTAAATGGATAAAATTTTCTAATATGTCCTTCTAAATGTGGGAAATATGTGTAAAATTACCGTTCTTTAATTATTTATAAAAAATTTACCCATTAAAAAAGTATTTCTTATCACACTTGGTAGACAGCAACATCTAGTCCACGTCCAAGAACTTATGTAGTCTCACGGAAGGAGGAAAAGTTTCTGTTGTGATGGAGCACCCTTAGGTAGAAGTCTGACTTGGCTCTGTCACGCTGAACTTCTTTTTACGGGGAAGGGTTGTCAGCCCTACACCCAACATTCTACAGCCAAGTTATACTGGGACATTATGGAACATGGATGTTTATCATGGATTCCGAACTACTACAAACATCCATGGCACCGATGGGACTCGAATCCAAAGCCTGTGGCACCGCGCGCCAGATTGCTAGTCACTCGGCCAATAGCCCCCATTAAAAAAGTTTGAATGTGTATTTTGAGTTAATAAATAGATTTGAGACTTAAGTTAATAATTTGACTGAGAAAATAGCAGAGGGAGGAAAGACTAAAAGGCAAAACATTTTCTCAATTGCATTTACAAGAAATGATTAATAATTTAAATATTGAACTAATATTTATTTTAATATAAGAACTTGAATTATTAAAATATTGGATTCTCATGCTATTCAATTTTTTACATTACATTAATTTAAAATATTTATGTAACAGGAGGATCAACGTAGTTGAATAGGTTTTTTTTTTTTTTTTGGATTAATTTAATTCTGTTACCAAATTTTATGGGGAAAATTTATTAATTTTTCTTTTGTTTTCGGGCTTTTTTTTGTAATGCAGATTTAAGAATTAGTGTTCAAAGACAGTATTAAATTAGAAATAAAAAACTTGTTAATTCAGTATTTGAAATGCAAAATATTTGCTTTCTGTTTAGTTTCCAAAGAAACTAGGACTAATTTTCGTAAAGATTATTGTGTCTGTGTATCATTTTAAAAAGCGTCCAAAATGTATTGCAAAAATTTATTTTTCTCAATGTTTTTCCTTTCATGAATAACTAATAAGCAATCAATTTTAATTGAATCAATTCGGAAAACCGAAATCAAAAACTTAAAAAATTATCTAATTTTTTTTTTATTTAATATTAATAAAATGTTAATTAATACTTTCTCCCTCAATTCAAATTTTTTTGGTGTATTCTTCACTAAATACAAAGAATTAATATATTTTAAGCCATTTGAACCAGCCTTAATAAACAATGACTAGTATAATTTTTTTAATTAGCAATTTTTTCACTATCGTAATATCAAATCTTACAAATTCATGGCGGCCTCATGGCCAATTGGTTGGCGTTCTGGTCTTTGGTGCTTCAGGTTAACTTCACGACAAATTCTACTTAATAAGAAATAAAACGTATCTCCGTTAAAAAAATATTAAATAAAAGAAGTAAATATTTTTCATAATCTCGAAATATTTACTATAAAATCAATTGTTTAAAAAATAATATAGAAAATATAATTAAGAAGATATTAATGTGATAAGAAGTATAAACTACTACTGTCTTTGAAAAATACAAAATAACTAATGGCAAGTTTAAAAAAAAGAATTATAAAGTTTCTTAATTTTGTTTTGAACTTCAGTCTTCTTACATGCTACCTGCTATACCACGAATCGGACTAGTTTAATATTGTAAACAAAATTAAATAGCCCGATTCGTGGTATAGCAGGTAGCGTGCAGGAAGATTGAGGTTCGTATCTACAGATATCATTCATTGCTTTCTGAAGAACGATGGCCATCGTGACAGCATGTGGAAGTGTCTCGTATCAACAGTCACATTCACGTTGGGAGTATTTTCAGGTTTTTGTCCCCTATTATTCAAATGTGGGACACATTCCCCTAAAAGTCTACCTGATAAGCAATGCCGTTTCTAAATCATCCGTTGGTGGGCTATTCGGGGCATACATAAGTAAAACACGAAGCTATGTTAAAGTAATATCAAATTTCTAATCAAAATTTCTTTTCTTTTAATTTCGTTAAGGCTAAATTTTTTTAGCAAACTGAATTTTTTTCTGTCACCAAATATATAATTTGTTGAAATCATTTTACTAACATAAATTTAACGATCCCTTTGAATATGTAGTTAGTTTTCGATAAATTTCTTTTATACTTGACAACTACTTTTGCAGAGGAACTATTTTTCATAATGAACAAAATATCACTTCCGAAAATTAATGAAACATTTAAATATAGTTTTAAATGAAAAACAATTTTGGATCGATCGGATTTGTTGCAGTTAGTCACATCTGTTTTAACTTTTCTATACGCTTAACTTCTAAAGCCGACATCTTATAGATCACGTGATGGAGTAAGTAGTAAGTATTTTATTTACATGATGACAGATGAGATTTTCTTCAAAGGGTCACACAATTTATTTTTGAAATTTTTAAGATCTTCATAACTGCCTCAGGGAAAAGTTGTGTAAATTTCAAATAAAAAAAATATAGAGAAAATTAAAATATATATGGGTAATATAAATCGTAATTACATAGCTGGAATAAATACATTAAAACAATTGAAATTGACCACTTGTTAACCTAGAATTATTACTCTAAATAAATTTCAGTTCCCGTTAAATTATGCTATTTTAATTAAAGCATATTGTATTACTAAAACAATAAAGAAATAGTTAATAAAAAGATTCTTTTATCTTTTGTTTGTAATAATAAAATAATAATAAAAATAATAATGTTAATAATAAAATAATAAAAATATTATAAAATATATTATATAACCCTTGAAAAAACTCTATCAAAAAAGGATGTATCCGAATTAGACGAAAATCAATGGATGAATTTTTATACAAAAAAGGTGATTAAAAATTTCAGGAAATTTCCTGTCTTGTTCAGCAAATACAACTACATATAGTGAATTTAAGACATTGTATATAGCCATTGGTGTTGTCTCACCTCTGGTTCTTATGCAGATTTGGCATTGATTTGTATAGTTGACAGATGTGTTCTGAAGAATTTCTTTGTCACACTCTGTCCAATTGTCAAATCAGATCGGTGGGATGCTGGTATGGTCAGATGTGATCCTTCATCAGAGCTGAAACGGAAAGTGGAGAATGATTTAGTGAATTTGCTGACTGTTGCAGACATTGACAAGTCAGAAGATAATAATTGTCTTGTGAGGTTTGATATTATCCTGTTGTAATATAAACCCAAACCTTAAGAGGAAGGATAGTATAAGACAGTAAATGTAAATATGTTGACAATCTTATTATGTGTTTTAATTTTAAAACCATAAAATTAAAAATTCTTTGAAATGCTCTTTCAAAAATGAAATTGCATTTCAATTATAATCAATTACAGTTATAACAACATCTTAATTGTACAAATATCATTGCCCAACATCTTAATTGTCCAAAATTGGAATTCTGCTGTTTTTCTATTTCCTGATTATTTTATGAATTTTATATTTTTTTACAATCCTGATTTTTTACGTTATTGTAATTTACATTTATATTCATCTCAAATATATTTATTTTACTATTGCGCATGCAAAAAGTTGGAAGCAAATCAGTAATTATGCTACCATAATTGAAATGAGCTATTTTGTCTTAAGAAAATTAAAAAAGTGAACAAAATAGATTTGTTTAGTATTGATTATCGAATCCTTAATTAACAAAATAAAAATATTACATGATATCCAAAGGCAAAAAAAAAAAAATAAATAAATAAATAAAAAAAAATAATAATAATAATTCCATTACATCTCATCAACATTTCATTCTCATTATTTCACGAACAACCCAAACCGCGACTTCTAACTTCTTGTTCTGTCTTCTCCATCAATTAGCAATCTAAAAATGGCGGACTTTGAAACGAGCCCAGTTTTTAAAGACACAAAGCGTATCACCGAAGAATAGTCTGGAAACGGCAGAAAGACAAAGACATCCCGAGAAAAGGGGGGCGGGGGCGAGATAAGAGAGGGGGATGATATTAAATGGGGATTGCGAATTGTGGATGCATTTATGCATCTACTTTTGCCTCATCATATGCATCTGCCATCAAGAAGAAAGGTTTCTTCTCTCCTCTTTAGCTTGATAAAAATCGCACTCCCAACTTTTTAGCTCGGCTCGCAGCATCCATTAGCTTGATGGAAGACAGTCCAACCCCCTTTACCATCCCCCAGGACACCATATTCCACTCTGCCTTTTGTTTTATGCCCGTCTCTTCTTTCCATTCCTTTCTTTTTCGTCTCCATCTTTCGGCGTTCTTACAGTGATTTTCATCAATGGTAGCTTTCTATCTCCCCATACATATGCAAGATTCTCCTCCACTTAATTCCATTAGGAGAGAGATGCTAGGGGACATTTGGACCATCCACCGAGTTGTCCCTCTTTAGTTTCTCGCAGATGTAAAATGAATACGCATTAGTTCTCTTTTGTTTCTTGATTTTGTTGTTGATGTTTTTTCTTCGTCCATGCTGTTGTTGTTGTTTGTTGTGCAGAAGTGAGGCAGCTTGCTGGTGTGTTCGGTCTCCATCAAATTACGAATGAGAGTTTCCCAAGTCCGATTGTATTATCACCCCACGCATCGTTTGTCCGTGCTCGTCTCCAGACGGGAAAGAACTTTTGGAAAAGTGAATTTTAACTTATTATTTTCTTACTCTTATCCAACTGAGTTAAAAAACATTAAGCGATTTGAAGGGCTTGCATTTTTTTCTTCATAGGAAAGAATCCGAATGTCTTCTTTTTAAGGCTAGGAGGCACTTGTAGTTAGGGATTGGATCCCAGAAGTCCTTAATTTAATTAAGATTCAATTAAAATTTATTACTCCAGTATGTTAATATTGTATTTTATGGGAAAATTGGCTAGGCTATTGCTAATAGTTTTTTTTTTTTAATGCTACTATTGTTACAGTTAGTAGTCGGATCTCGCACTTACAGTTAGTAATCGGATCCTAGAAGTCCTTAATTTGTTTACAATTCAATTAAAACTCATTACTCCAGTGTGTTAATATTGCCTTTTATGGGAAGATTGGCTTGGCTATTGCTAATTGGCTTTTTTTTAATGCTAGGGTGCACTTGCAGTTAATAATTGGATCCTAGAATTACTTAATTTATTTAAAATTCAATTAAAATTCATTACTCCAATGTGTTAATATTGCTTTTTATGGGAAAATTGACTTGGTTATTGCCTTTTTTAATGCTAGGGTGCACTTGCAGTTAGTAATCAGATCCTAGAAGTCCTTAATTTATTTAAGATTCAATTAAAATTCCTTACTCCCGTATGTTAATATTTCCTTTTGTGGAAAGATTGGCTTGGTTATTGCTAATTGGCTTTTTTTAATGCTGGAAAGCACTTGTAGTTAATAATTGGATCCTAGAATTACTTAATTTATTTAAAATTCAATTAAAATTCATTACTCCAATGTGTTAATATTGCTTTTTATGGGAAAATTGACTTGGTTATTGCCTTTTTAATGCTAGGTGCACTTGCAGTTAGTAATCAGATCCTAGAAGTCCTTAATTTATTTAAGATTCAATTAAAATTCCTTACTCCCGTATGTTAATATTTCCTTTTGTGGGAAGATTGGCTTGGTTATTGCTAATTGGCTTTTTTTAATGCTAGGGTGCACTTACAGTTAGTAATCAGATAATAGAAGTCCTTAATTTATTTAAGATTCAATTAAAATTCATTACTCCAGTGTGTTAATATTGCCTTTTATGAGAAGATTGGTTTGGTTTGTCACTCTACGGATATTATTTGCCCACATAAGGATAATTAGATCGAGACATACTATTTAACGTCCATATTGAACCACTAACAAACGTCCACGCCACCGTTAGGATTCTGAACCACTAACAAACGTCCATGCCACCGCCAGGATTCTGAACCTGAATCCTGTGGCACCAAAGGCTAGAGCGCTAATTGGCCATCAGTTCCCTTTATGTGAAGAAGTAATATTAATAATTAATTGAATTTTAAATAAATTAAGTAATTCTAAGATCCAATTATTAACTGCAAGTGCACCCTAGCATTAAAAAAAGCCAATTAGCAATAGCCAAGCCAATCTTCCCATAAAAGGCAATATTAACACACTGGAGTAATGAGTTTTAATTGAATTCTAAACAAATTCAAAATTTCTAGGATCCGATTACTAACTGTAAGTGCGGGATCCGACTACTAACTGTAACAATAGTAGCATTAAGAAAAAAACCTATTCTTTTATATGAAAGTAATACGACTAATAATGCCTTCTATGAAAATAAATATTTCTGAAAATATTTTTAAAAAAATGTCTAACTTTTGTGTTTAAGTGGTGAAAAAAAAAGAAGAAAAAAACCACGACTGTTGTCAACATGAAAAGAGTTAAAAAATTTTCAAAATGAGCATTGATAAATAGCTCTTGCTACACAACGATATTTAATAAACCCATACTTATCCTCTCAAAGCAACAAGAACTTTGATCTGGCCTACTAAATTATAATTGCTAAATTAAAAATCTATTAATAAAATTTTAAATATGATTGCTCATCAATTGTGCATCCTCTTTTAAAGATGAATTATATTTGGAATACACCCGTATGGGTTTGGTTTGTCGCTCTAAGGTGTTTTTTTTATTTACATACTTTGGGCTAAACAGACAGGGACCTACAGTTTAACATGCATTCCGAACCACTCACAAACATCTATGCCACCGCCAGATTTGAATCTGAAAGTCTATAGTACCAAAAGTCAGAGGTCTAACCAGTTGGCCATCAGACCACTGACCTGCATGGGAGTTATACTAAGTGATTAGGCGGAATTAATTTCGAATGGAAATTGTTTACTAGAGTTGAAATTTCTCCTCATTTGAGATGCTCAGTTGCGATGTTCCGAAGCCTCAACTATTTATTCCCTGACCTATTAAGGTGAAAAATTTGAGTGTTATATATAAAGATATGTGCAAACGAAATTTAAATGCATTCAGATAATTTCTTGTTGGCGAATTAATTCAGGTAATTCTTCCCATTTTTTTTTTTTTTTGTCTTGGCTTGTATAAGCCATACTATCTTAACTTCCTAATAAATCATCTACACTCATTTCATATTTGTATCTTTTAGATCACCACAAATTAATTCGGGCCTAATTAATTTTATATCCTGGACTAACTCGAGTATTTAAGACTATCTTATATTATACTAAGACAAAAACAAATTTACTCTTATACTCGCTGCGGACTCGCACACGAAATCTGCGGCAGTGAACGCCACAGCGCTAGTCATTCGGTCATCGGGCTTTTTAAACAAAACTAGTGAAAATAAAGTGATTTTTAGTGTTAATAACGTCGATGTATTATGTATTTCGAAATATATGTGGCAAAGAATGTCGTAATAGAATGTCCTTCAGATGATTAGCGAGAGAGATTATTAATTAATGATTAGCTAATTTACGATCTAGATACCAATGATTAGCGAGGATGGGCTTGGCATTTATTGCTTATGACCATTAGCATTTATTTTTTATTATTTTAAACCAAACTCATCATCATCATCATCGGCTCAAAATGCCCATAGTAGGCTAAGGCGTCTGCCTGCTGGCAGATTTCGAGACAGATATTGTCTTTTTATGGCGTAGGGTTGTCAGCCCTACTCCCAAAAGTTATAATAGACTGGAACCTACGCTTTAACGTGGATTCCGAGCCACTATAAACATCCATGGCACAGCCGGAACTCGCACACGAAACCTGTGGCAGAGAGTCCTAGAGCGCTAGTCACTCGGCCATCAGGCCCTTTAAACATAACTCGCGAAAATAAAGTCATTTTTAGTGTTAATAGCATCGAGTATCGTATATCGTAGTTTATCTTAAATCTCGAAATCAGAGGATTATAATTCTGATTCTAATAATAAGCAGAATAATCAATAAATCTGGATAAATAACTTACTATTCGTAATTATAAAATGCACAGTTTTGATTTTTAGTATAAAAAAATGATTATTCTGAAATTTAACTACATAAACTGAAAAAAAAAAATGAAAATATCTTTTAATATATTTCATGTAAGTTATTTTAAGCATAGGAATAGGAGTCAAAATTTGAGCATGGACTGGAATGTAATGAAATGTGATCATTAATAAACGAATCTTTTTCGTTTTAGGATGTTCAGTTCTTAAGTTTTATCATAATCATTTTATGTTCATTTGCACTCATTTCTCTTCGTCAACACTTTATTTATAAAACATAATACTAGCAAGTTAATTTATAAATAATGTAACAATCACTTAAAACTAAGTCAATGATTTAGCCATCCTTTCAGTTGTATATTTTTTGTCCAGCATTATTGATTATGATGGGATGCAATTTAGGGTAATTTCTTTTGCAACTTTTTTTCTACAGCTAGATTATTAAACAATGTGTAAAAATTGGCAATGAACCAATAGAGTTGTTTACCCAAAGTGGAATTATTTCATAAAGTTGCTTGCCAAAAAACTAAAAACTTGCATAAAAAAGCAAGATGAGGTCATGTTCAATTAAAACAATAAGATTTATTTTTTTACGTTGTCCAAAGACTGATATTTAAGACAAAAATAAGTCAATATAAACTAGAAAATATGTTTAAATTTTTATACAATGTTTTTAAAATCCGTGAAAAATTGTGAAAATTCGATTGGTATAAAAAAAAACTTTTTTCATTAAACTTGAAACATGATGAAAACATAATGTCTCAACATCGAGCATATGACTTTACTGGCATATCATAATTATAACAGAGTCATTTATGATTCGCAAAAAAACAATACTCGAACTTTTTTATTTCTGCAATAAAGTTTTTAATGCAATGCCATTCATCATTGCAATGCCGATCATCATTTTTATAATCTGAACATTTCAATGAGTCAAGATTGTTCGAAAAGTGCCAACGCAATTTTGGAACGAACCCTTCTCAAAAATGCACCCTAAAGATTCACATCCATTACCTAAAATTTCAAATCATATGGAAAGGATTTTCGGGATTACAGATTTAATATGTAAACATAATGATTATGATAAAGCATTAAGTCTACCATCTTTAACCCTGATACTGACGTGACAATATGAGTGTCAATATGTATTTATAAATATTTTTTGTATTAAGGTAAAATTGTTTGTAATTATTATATAATTAATGTGTTGTGAGGATATATTTTATGTATCCGTTGGAAATGGATATTTGATGGTCATTAGCCCTTACCAGATGCGAATCCTATCTGTGCAAAGAGATGACCAGTTTCCAGATTGGTTTGGTTTGGTTTGTCGCTCTACGGTCATCTTGTGCATACTTTGGGCTAAACATACCGGGACCTACAGTTTAACGTGGATTCCGAACCACTCACAAACATCTATGCCATCGCCAGGATTCGAACCTGAAGCCTGGGATACCAAAGGCCAGAGCGCTAGCCACTTGGCCACTAGGCCGCCAGTTTCCAGAGGAAACGGCTCTCTTATCGCAGTTATGATTGAAAGTGATTACACAGTTATGATTGAAAGTGATTACACAGTTATGATTGAAGTGATATCTAAATATCTAAAACGAGATGATATCTAAAACGAGATGACTCTTTCGAAAAGAAACAGGGTGCTTTGTATAGGATGATAAGCATGTGTTTTGGGGAAAATGTACAAAAAGATCTTGCCATCTCTTCGATCTGATTAATTGTCGGCATTCACCCCCATCAATGAAAAGGCATATACACCCCCCTTCCAACGAACGCATATAAAATATACCATCACAAAGCTGAATTGTATAATAATTACAAACAATTTTATCTTATTAAAAAAAAAAAAAAAAAAAAAAATACCTATTGACATGGCAGTATTGTATGAAAAAGCTCTGGCGATTGGTGCCACAAGTTTCGGGTTCGAATCCTGGCGATACCATGGATGCTTTTAATGGTTCTGAATCTATATTAAACCGTAAGTCCCTGCCTGTTATGGCTGTAAATCGTTGGTCCCTACTGACAACCCTACCTAGTAAAAAGAAAACATCTGTTTCGGAATCTGCCAGCAGGAAAACGGCCTTGGTCCAACATGTACTGCAGTGCAGGAGAGTTAGTTAGTTATTGTATGAAAAAAAGCATTATTATTTAACATTAATTATTAAACACTTTTTTGTGAAAGGTAGACAAAAACCAAGTTCTAAACAGTTCCAAGTTTCTACTCAGGTTCTGCTCCAAGTTCAACCAAGCATTTCTTTCATTCCAATGGTGAAACTCACCAGCCAAGAGGTTTAAAGTACCCATGTCATACTTTTTAAGTCCTCTTTATGGGATTAGAATTGAGTTCTTCAGTATAGAAATCACCAAGTTGTTCTATGTACCAATCAAATAACAATAAAAATTGATCAAACGGCATTTTGACAAACGCATTCAAATATTTTAAAGCAAGAGGAATCGATTATCGACGGATCAATTTGCAATTTGTTCAGTTTCATTTTTATCTCGACTACAGCCAGCCTCCTATCACTCCGCATAAACGAGTCTCGCCTACGATATCGCTGGCACAATGAGGCTTTCGCACAATGGATGGACTGTAGGACTTTGGATGTAGACTATCCATGGACTGTAGTGTGGGCAGTTAGTTATTGTATGAAAAAGTATTCTTATTTAACATTAATTATTAAACACTTTTTTTTAAAAGACAAAATCAAGTTTCTACACAAATTCTAATCAGTTCCAAGTTTCTACTTAGGTTCTTCTGAAGTTCTGTTCTAGTTCAACCAAGTATTTCTTTCACCCCTATGGAGAATCTCACCAGCCAAGAAATTTAAAGTACACATACCATACTTTTTATGTCCTCTTGATAGGATCAGAACTGAGCTTCTTCAGTACAGAAATCACCAACTTGTTCGAAATCTATGTACCAATCAAATAACAATGAAAATTGATCAAAGCGCATTTTGACAAACATATTCAAGCATTTTAAAGGCAAGAGGTATCGATTATCAACGGATCAATTTGCAATTTGTTCAGTTTCATTTTTATCTCGACTACAGCCAGCCTCCTATCACTCCGCATAAGCGGCTCTCGCCTACAATACTATCGTAAGGCACAATGAGGCTTTTATCGGCAGCCTATCGCCATTGGCAAAATACGCTCGAACGCTTATCTACGTTAATTCGACAGCTTTTATAAAGATGCCAATTCCATTCGCCAGAGAGAAAAGACGCTCTGCAGCTTAAGCAGTGATTGAAATCAGACTCTCTGCTGTTACACTTAATCTCCTTCATAAGAATTAGGGGGCCTGTAGAAGAATTGAAAGTAGTAATTCCTTAAATAAACGACCCCAGACTTCGATAGCGGGGCACTGGTATGCTAATAAAAGGAGGGCACCTTCTAGCCTGGAGGAAGGGTTTCCCGCGTTATCTTGCCTCCCGTTTGCGTGGAAGGCTCATTTTCTTCCTAATCCTTGCTTCTCAAATCGAGAGACAGTTTAATTCGAGAGAGATAGTGTAATGATAATCGTCCCGCTACAGCAGCAGCGAATCACAATTCGGGACAGGGTGTTGTTGTACCTATTGGGGTGGAGGGGGGGGCACCTTATCGCATCGTTTGCTGCCAAGCGATTAAATCCCGCCGTTCCCTTTCTGGTGCAGTACCTCATTTGAACTCATTTAAATGCAATCGTAGAAGCGACATTTATGGGTGACTTTATGTGCAAGGCAGGAAAGGCAAAAGGGGATTTTAATTTTGTTCATTTCCTCGCTTATTTTTCTCTGCGCCCCTGCTTGTGCAAGGGCGGCGGCGACGCACATGGCTCCTTTTATTTATGGGACATAAAGCTTCGGGATTAAAAAGGCACGAACGAATGAGGGGGTAGGGAGGGGGGCATTGTCGTCGGTGCTAACGCAAAACAGAGGGTAGGCATATATTTTTTTATTTTCTTTTTTTGTATGTGCAATGGATGGTGGAGGTAATTTATCGTTTGTGATTTCCACTGATGATTTTTATGTCGAGTTATTGGTGTAATAGGGATATTTCTGGTTGTTGCTAAGAAATTTAAATTGAGATTAGATTAGAAGAGTTCTTTAAATTCATTAAATAATATTTCTTTAAATTCAATATTTGCAGAGAATTAGTTAATCGGATATAAAGTAACAGTTTCAATTTTTAAATATGATAATTTTTACATTGTTTGATACTTAGTAAATACTTTTAATTTCTTATGTATATAAAATCGTATGTCTTTTATTCATTCGTTAGTTGTACATTAAGTGATTTACATTTTTATAATTACATTTTTATAATTACATATAATTACATTTTTATAATCTTATTCTTAATAATTAAAAAAACAATGTATAATTCAATCATTAATCTTTTAGATCCCTTTTTTCTTTTATTATTATATTCACTTACATTACGGATTAAGAGCAAAAGTCATATACAGTTTCGGTAATAATAATACAAAGTAAAAAAGAAAAGCTATCTTATGTTATTTTTATTATAAAAAATAATAATAAGTAAAAAAAAATGTACTTTTATGTATTGGATTACAATAACTTTATAAATGATTTTTATGCTTCACTTTATTACAAGTATACAACGGAATTCAAAATTTACATTAGTTAATCGGTTTATAGAATTTAATTTATAAATATTTATGAAATAAAAAGCTTGTTTTTTTCCCTCTATTTACTGTCCTCTACCTAATTAGGAAGCAATTTCTGACAGAATTGTAAAAAAAGATTACTAAATATTTTCAACAGCATTTTACTTTGAAAAAAAAAATGATGAGTGATATAAAATTATTAATCTTTTCAACGCTTAAAATAAAACAATATGTATTACATATTAGCTACATCGCCTCTTTTCATTGTCTTCTCAGATGCCTCAATGATAATGAGCACAGCTAACAAGGTAAAAAAGCCCAGGTTAGAATCCACTGATGGCTTTCGTAGCAGTCACTGCCTTTCAAAAGCAAGTAGATTCAGTCAAAATTTTGAGAATATGTTCTAAGTATCTTCCGACTGTCTGGTGAATGTTTTTCGGATATTTTCATACATGACACGAGAATGTGGGGAAGTTATCCTTAAAAGTCCTCCCTTCATTTACAGTTGGGGTGCTGTTCGTGGCATACATCAGTAGAATCCAAGGTCCACTAGAAAAAGTCGCATCCACGTTTGAAACACCTGAACAATCGTTCATTTGTTCTCACGCATTGGAGTTTGAGCTAGAAAAACAACGATCATAATCTCCGACCTTGAGTGAATGAACTCCTATCATTCAGCAGGTCGTAAATCTACTGATGCGATTTAAAAAATCGACTTCAAGCAGAACAAGCCAAATAACAAGCTTTCGTGTTCTGCTCAGTATGCACCAAATTGGTTTTTCACATTCCCTCTTAACTTCAGCATACAGTGTGAACAGGATTAAGTTGTGGGTTGATATTTTATGGCACAAAGGCTAATGTTGAATATGCTCTACTCTATCTATCATCATTATCTAATGCATTAGCCACATGCCCATGACAGTCACATATGAAATCTAAGTAAAATTCTTATCCCAAAAGATGAGTCCTGATATACTGGCAATGATAAATAAAAGTAACTATATGTAAACATTTAAATAATGTTAATATTATATACACCGTAGATATAAAACAATTTAAAATTTGATTGAAATAAAAAAAATACATACTTGGTTTTAGTAAAAAAATATTAAAAACTGCTTCTACACTAAAATCACCCGTTTCAGACCTTTTAACTATTTTCTCTTTCAAAACACGTTTTTCAAGAAAAAAAATTAAATATTTAAAGTAATTTTATTTATTCATTATAGTAATAACTTTAAAACAATGGAATGAATTTAATAATAAGTAATAATTTAAACAATAAGTAATTAATTTAATCTAAAAACAGATTAAATTAATGACAGAACTTTTATCAGGCTTATATCAGCGGAGGAAGCCATGCCGTGATATTTTAAGTGAAGATGTCCTAAATTAAGTCCTCGTCTTAACTTAACTGATAATGTTGCTTAAAAAGGTGAATAACGTGTGGTTTTGCAACAAATTTCACTATTGCTTGTAGTCTTCCCGGTGTACTGTGGGTAATGGTGAATTTGCTACAAAATTTATTATATAAAACATTATGACCACCCCTACATTTTGCAATGAACTCGCCTGGATGACGGGGAAGGCACGTGATCAGGTGGAAGTGGTATTTAACTGGTATTAAGTGGTGGTATTAATCCATGCCAAGGCGGGTTGAAGCTGTGTTGCGCTCCAAAGGTGGGCCAACTCGTTATTGACAGGTGTTGGCTCTTGAGTATATGTGGAGATCACTAATTTGTTATTAAATACAATATTAAAGATCATACAAAAATATTATTTATCAGATATTTTATAATATTCGTAAAAATTATGCATGAAAACCTAATATGGAAAAGAAAGAATTTTTTTAAAATCTTGCCGCATAAGAATTAATCGAAAAATATTTTTTTTTTAAATATTTATTACCTATTAAGTTTTGTTAACTATAACTTAAATCATTAACTATAACTTAACTATTAAGCGTTTGTCAAATTTTTTAAAATTGATTTTATGTATTAACAACTTTCATCATTTATTTTTTGAAATATTATGAATTATTTGGCTCAGCTGGGCCAAAAATGGCCCATTTGCCATTAAACCCTACCAACCAATCTGACAAAAAATTATAGTTTTATATCAAATAGATTTCTTTAACTTTTTTTAAAACTATAATAATTTTCAATGCAGGATATAAGATAATAATCACTCTCAAGACCTTTAAACGTCAACATTCAATTTTGATCAGCTTACTAAAGAATACCGTTTTATGTCTAGTTAATTTTTAATGAAATATTTGCCTTCCATCTTCCGTCCCCAATCATTCCTTTAAAGGATCTCCCACTTAAGGACATCATCCATCCTTCGTTTCTGTCAACGAGTTTGGCACAAAAATCTGTTGAGTCAACCGTTCTTAAATTAAGGTATATCCCTCCCCCTTCCACTTGTGTCAACACTTATTATAAGACAGACCTCAGCTAATTTCCGTCACCCTTGACTCCCGTTAGATGCTGTATCAACAACCCATGAATCACATCCGAGGTGCATCTCCAGCAAAACCGTCAACAAACGATCCCCCGATCCGGCAAAGGGAGGGTCCCGGGGGATGCAGCATCCGGCGAAATCCGGCCTGACACCACAAACAGGGAGGGATTCTCGAGGCAATCTAAGTGTTTGCCTCGGGATTTTGCATAGGATTTGGGAGACCCGGGAATAGGCCATCCCTGCTGGATTTCTATGGGGTGGTCGAGGTGATCCAAGAGGGCTCATTTGGCGCTGAAAAGGGCTTAGGATTGTAAAGTCGATGCGTTCGGGATTAGAGGATCATTGGCTGTCTCCGCATCGTCTGCTGGCGTATTAGAGGAACGCCGATGATTTATTTTGTAGCGGGATATGATTCAAGTACTGTGTGTGGTAATATTTCGTTTCATTATAAAGCAATTGGTTATATTTGCCGTTATGATGTATTGCCATGCAAATTTTTTTTTTTTGTGCGATATTATTTTAAAAGTTCAGTTATGTATATAAAACAAATTGAGGTGGTTTTTGCTGTTTTCGAAAGTTGGACTAATGTCCTGTTAATAGTCATTCATTATTATCATCGCTTTTCATTCATTACTATTATCACTATTATTTTGACATGAGTCTTTCATTACTATTATCACTATTACTTTGACATGAGTCTTTCATTACTATTATCACTATTACTTTGACAGTCATTCATTGCTATTATCACTAGAGTATTCTTCAAATTGAGTCATTCATTACTATTATCCCTTCAGTTATTCTTCAAACTGAGTCATTCAATACTATTATCATTTGAGTCATTCTTCAAATTGAGTCATTCATTATAATTATCACTTGAGTCATTCTTCAAATTGAGTCATTCATTACTATCATCGCTTGTCATTCATTACTATTATCACTTGAGTCATTCTTCAAATTGAGTCATACATTACTATTATCACTTGAGTCATTCATTACTATTATCACTTGAGTCATTCATTACTACTATCACTTGAATCATTCTTCAAACTGAGTCATTCATTACTATTATCACTTGAGTCATTCTTCAAATTAAGTCATTCGTTACTATTATCACTTGAGTCATTCACTACTAACAGGTGGGTTGAAAAATTCATAGGCGGACACATAGATGGTGCTACTAGTATTAAATCCATATGATTTTTAGTTAGCCCTAACCTTCAAAAGACACGTATAAATTTGACAGCTGTTGCACTATTAGTATGTGAATTATAGCATTTTTAGTGAAGCAACTTTTGTTAGTTTGGAAAAAATGGATAAAAAGGAATTTAGTGTGTTAATAAAGGCGAAAAAAATACTATTGTTTTGGCGAAAAAAATACTATTGAAACCAAGGCTTGGCATGATAAACATTGTTCGGACTTTGCACCAGGAAAATCAACCGTAGAGAAGTGGTTTGCTAAATTTAAACGAGGCGAAATGAGCACCGAGGACGATGCAAGCAGTGGACGCCCCAAAGAGGCTTTACGAACGAAAACATAAAAAAAGTCCACAAAATAATTTCTGATAACCGTAAAGTGAAGTTGATTGAGATATCAAAGGAAAAGATATCAAAGGAACGTGTTGGACATATCGTGAATGAATATTTGGATATGCGAAAGCTCTGTTCAAAGCTCTGTTCGCGCGAGCTCACAATCGACCCAAAACAACAACGAATTGATGATTCTAAGCAGTGTTTGGTGTTGCTCTGGTGTTGAGCAGTGTTGCTCAATCGTAATAAACCCGAATTTTTGCGTCGATATGTGACA
Organism: Caerostris darwini; assembly: GCA_021605075.1. NCBI lineage: Eukaryota > Metazoa > Arthropoda > Arachnida > Araneae > Araneidae > Caerostris > Caerostris darwini. The sequence goes on from BPLQ01014217.1 coordinate 68,304, forward strand.
ATGGATGAAACATGGCTCCAGTTGTGGCTTAGTAGTAACTTGCGCAGCTTAACGTGTGCAGGCGAGTACAGGATCGAATTTCCTTGTGCCCATCGCAGTCACTGTTCTGAGAAATGAGGAACGATAGTGATCGTGACAACGCCTGTAAAAAGTTTCTCATCAATAAATTAGACCCACTAGAATATAGACCCACTAGATTCAACTTTAATCAGGCTAAATAATGGGTGTGCCTGCTAAACTGCATTCATATATTGTTACCTTAATTAGGAACGAATTTGATTTTTTAATCAAATGTGGTATTTTCGATTTCACACTCTTGTTTAACCTTTCGATGAGAAGACATTACATTGGCATAGATTTATCGTGCCAATCCCTGGCATAGACATGAAATATTTCAGTTTGGCTTCCCTTTCAGGTTTTGAGCTTGGTTTTTCTAATGCGGAAACTATCAAACAAAATAATTTCCGAATTTTACAGCTGATTCATCAAGACTCTTTGAAAAATATTTATAAATATGTCGACAAATATATTGGTAATAAATTTTAAAAATATTGCAAATTTATTACATAATTTTTTAACATATTGATTTTATTTTTCTACTTTGAAACATGCTATTTTTATAAAGAAAAAAAATGCATATATTCTTTGGTATTTTTAACATATATTTCAAATATTCATTTATATTTAACCATACTGAGAAAGTAAAATATTATAAATATTGATTGATAGTGTCACACATTTTAAAATTTTCAACTAAAATGAATTTTTATGAAAGTTCATTTTAGATAGAATGAAGAACACTAGATTCACTTTATATATAATAAAGAGAGGCACAAAAGTGATAATATCTTTCTCCAAATAATTGGAGAAAGATGGTAACAAAATTGGTAAAAAGTAAAAACCTTCTTAATTTTCCCCAACGAATTAACTTATCAAGCCAAGTTTTACAGTATGAAGAATTATGTACTATTAATAATAATTGTTTCAAATCATATTTTAAAGCAAGTTGAAAACTTGAGATCTCAAGAAAACAAAATTAAGATCCCTTTGACCATTCGTTCCTCAAAATTTACTGATTTGTGGATACTAACGAGTACTATCTTGTGATTCAATGTTGTATTTAACGGTTGGATGCCTTCTTGGAGGTTATCTCTATGATCCTCATATTTATGTTCTGCAGAAGAAACAAATCATTGCTGTATATTCATAGCATTCACCGTAGGCGAGTAATTAGTTCGATTTCGAAAGGCTATTTATTGATTTAAGGGGCACTAGATAGAATAAAGACAGGTACCAAAGTGATAATATCTTTCTCCAAATAAATAGAGAAAGATGGCAACAAAAATAGTATAGTAGTAAAAACTTTCTTAATTCTCGCCAACGAATTAACTTATCAAGCCAAGTTTCATAGATGAAGAATTATGTACTATTAACAATGATTGTTTCAAATCATACTGTATGGCATGATTTACCATTTGCTTTTCAATGATGTAAGCCAACTGAAGTTAAATATTGTTGATTTGTAAGCATATATATAGATGTCATTTGAAATAGTTTCATGATACTTTTATATGTTTTTTCCGAAAATAAATTCAACTAACTATATACAAATGGTATCCATCAAATCATCTTTAAAATATGAAATATACATGTCAGTAAAATATATATATATATATAATGTTATATATTTTTTAAATATATTTTTAAATATTTTTTAATATATTAGCGCATTTATAAAAATCGCACTAGTTATAAAAACATATGAATTTCTGAAATTATTCAAATTAGGCTTTTTAGGCTTCATATAAATTAATTTAGTTTTGACTGAGTAGCAAGTATTAATGTTGAATTACAAGCCGTGCTATGCGACTATGCGACTATCATTATGTATTTATTCCAAACATGTACTTCTATTTTTTTTTATTACAAATTTTAAAATCGCTGCCTAAAATAGAATCACTAAAAAAAAAAATAACAATTGAAAAAAAAAAATAACAATCCTTTAACAAAACTAAAAAAATAACTGTTATAGAATATTATTAGAGAGCCTTGCTGCATGACCTCTTTTTCTCTTTTAAAATGATCCTTCCTCTTCAAAAAAATGACCCTTCCTTTCGTTGACAATAAAGAAGATCTTTATGACATCTCGAGAGGGGGAGGACCGCAATGTCAGGGTGTCTCCTCCCCCGACGATCGTTTGGCGAACGATAGATGGGGTGGAGGACAGGGATGGCCGCAGATGGCAAGGGGTCGTCTCCCGTCGCTTGCAAATGTTCTGCTCAAGAGGTCTTTACTGTAGCCTGTTGCCTTGATATTCGATGTCGTTTTTTTGGGACCTCCTTTATTCCGCTCCCTTTATTGTTTATTCTGGGGGATGTTTTTATTTTATTTAAAGGTTTATTCGGCACTATCGTTTTTATCGGCGACTCGGTTATTTTTGGAAGGGGAGAGAATAGTTAGGGGTGCAAAGGATGGTTTTATGTCCCTTTCGGACCGAAGAAAATCGTGTCTTGCCCCCCTTAGTTGTTTGAAATGTTCGTTTGAATTTGATTCGTGAGGTTATGTGTGGACAAAAGAGAAAAAGTACCACAAAAGAGTGCTAAGTCAGGGATAAAAGGTAAGTATACAAATCAGGGATAAAAATATAAAAAGTTGGTAAAAAAGATAATATAACTAAGTTATAATATTAAAAAACTTGTTCTTGATTAAATATCGATTACATTTCATTATGTATGATTCATCAGTTTAGAACTTTTTATTTTTATTTTCTATCTCCTTCTTTTTCATAAGGAAATCTTTTAGGCCGGTCCAATTCATGAAATGAATTTTAATTGGTCAAATGTCTGGGAAAATACAATTCGGTTTTTTTTCTATTCATTTTACTCATCTCTATATAGTATTATCCATCTTCTATTAGTTTTATTAATTTTCTAATAGTTTTATTCAATTGACAAGCAGTAAACTGACTTGACATCACACATCAATGAAATATCAAGTTTGGTTAAAATTCATCATTATTCAGGAAATTGAAAGATATGTTTTTTAGAGATAGGTTTCTTTAGTCATTCCCATGACTAAAAAATTTGGTGAAATTAATTCAACAGTAAGATATAAGTTTTTTAAGTCTTTAATTGGCAGACTATTAATTCTATCGATTCCAGATTAACTTACATTAACCCAGATTAAACTTTATTCCAGATAAACTTCCTTAAAAAGCGTTTGATTTATATTACTCATACGAGAAAAGTTTTAGAAAATGTCCAACAGATTTTGTCTGGGATAAGCATCCAGTTCTAAAAACAATTGAATGAAACTGATACTATGTTATAAAATCCCCATGTTAATATAAATAATAATGCTTATCACTACGACTTTCTCTATTTCAATGGTTTGGTAGTTCAGTACTTTTTAAAGCAGTAACTTTCGAGTTCAAGATTTCTAGCTACATCATCTCCTCACATATTTATCAAAGTTTATTTTACAACATATATGTTGTAAACCATATATCTATCACATACTAAAATTCATCTAAGAGTCCAGAAGAAATCCGGTTTTAAATCTCGAGCAGCGCCATCCAGCATCGAGTTGAAAGGCTTACAAATTACAACAATAGTATTATCTACCATAATGTACACATGTACAATAAATACTGTTCGATAGCTCGGACTCAAGAAACAAATTCCAAAAATGACACATACTCAGTTAATGGAAATAATACTCGACACAGTGGACTGTATGTAAATAAAACTCCTTTATTTTTGGCAGTCATCAAACTCGAAGATGGAACTGCCCACATAACCTTTCACTGGGGTTACACTCAATTAATTATGCAGTCATCGCGCTCATGGATGGACTGCCACAAGCAACCTTTCTTGATGGTCGCTGGGGTTGAACTCAATGAATTATGCAGCCACCGCAACTCATGGATGGACCGCTAACACCAACCTTTTCCTTCGGTCGCTAAGTTTCAACTCGTTTTACTTACATTCCTTCTTTCTCTCCCTGGCCCTTACCCCCTGCAGACACCCCCACAAACAGGATGTTTTCCGGGCATAGGGCGTTGACCTCCCCTAGCGGGGGAACATGGGTTTCGACGTAACATACCGCCACCCATTGATATGTTTTACTAAACATTCAATAATATACAATACATTCTAATATACAAAATTGACAACTCTAAACATACAATAAATCATTGAAAAAATGAATATATATATGTATACATTGTACTAAATTTAAACAAATTACAAATATAACACCATGAATATAAACAAAAGCACTCTAAAGGAAATTACTCTGGCATAGGCAAAACACACACATTTTGATACTGTTCTCTTAAAAATTCCACTCTGGGTTTTTAATAAGTACTCTAATTTTATTATCAACACCATAATAAATATCAATTATTCTGCCTAGAGACCATTTGTAATTAGGTAAATTATCATCAACCAATAGCACTAAATCACCAATGTTTACATTGTCTTTTTCAAAGACCCATTTATTTCTTTGATGCAATTCACTTAAATAGCTACGGTGCCATTTTCTCCACACTAATTGAACTATTTTAGTTACTCTTTGCCTCTTATTGAGATTATTATCTTTTAAATCAATTAAATTAGGCTCTAAAATAGCGTTCATTGATCGATTGATCAAAAATTGGGCTGAAGTTAAACTTCGAAGTTATCACTATCAGTAGAAGTTGGACTCAATCGTCTAGAATTCAAAATTACTTCAGTTTGTATACACAGTTAAACTCCATAATTTAAACTAGCACCTTTAACTACACTTCTAAAAAGAAACTTTTGATTTTCTCTGTTTGTACCTACAAAATTCTTTGCATTATCAGAGTATAATTTAGCACATTTGTCTCTACGTGCAATAAATCTTTTTAAAGCAGCTATAAAGGATTCGGATGATAAATAAGAAACACTCTCAATATACACTGCATTAAACACAAAACAAGCAAATAAACATGCATACTTTTTACACACAATACTCTTTCTTTGCTTACCAATTTTAACCAAAATGGTCCACAGACATCTACTCCTGAAACATTAAATAGATACTCAAGGTAACTCTATCTCTTGGTTAACTACCCATTAATTGTGTTGACACTATAGGTTTTACTTTAAACAAATAACACATTTATGCACTATTTTTCTACAAATAGATTTTCCACCTTTAGGGCAGAATTTCTCACGTACATGACACAAAAGAGCAGATAATCCTACATGATAATATTTTATATGGTAATTAGAAATTAACATCTCAGTAAATGCATGATTTTTTAGGCAAAATTATACGGTGTATTTTATCACAACTACATTCCGCATTACTCAAACGTCCACCTACTCTTAAGATTCCATCTAAATCTAAAAGGGAATTGAAAGATTTTAATTTACTCTTTGACATAAGTTTCTTATCTTTCAATAGACTTTTGAAAACTTTTCTTGTTGAATAGATTTTACCAGAAATATCTCAGCAATATTAATTTCTATCATGCATGAATAACTAAGCAATAATAATATATATAAATTATCAATATAAATAAATTATCAATTGAATAATTTAATTTAAATGACAAACACCTGGTATTTCCAATAAATCTAAATATGTAACTTAGATACTTAAACTTTTTTATAATTATTACTTAAACTCAATAAATAGTTCATGAAATTTCAGTCACTTGTTTCATAAACAATTTGTTCTCACCAACACTGGATCACTCAGTTCAGAAAAGTTCTCGTCCTGTCTTTCAAGGATCTGGATCGGTTGATCAGGATACTTTTCTCCAGCCAGGAACTCTAGTCTCACCTAATGTGGTATCACTGGAAATCAGATGACAATCGATGAATTGTAGCAACTCTGATGAGCACGAAAGTCTTTTAATCACTTGATCACTTGATTTCGAATCACTCCAATAAACTACTTAGATGTTTTAAGCTTCAAGGCACATTCACAAAAGAAGTTGATGAATTCTCAAAATTAAAACACTGAGGACCATTGAAGCATATTAAACACCAACTGTAACAGATGTTATACTCTCACACGAACAGTTGAGGTTCGGCAATGGCACTTGCGGTTCAGGGCATATTCTCTTACCAGCCACCTCTGTTTCTTCGACGGTCCCATAGTTGAACGGCTCCTGTAGCTTGAACTCCTATAGACTTCGCCACATCCATATGATGGTTTACCATATCTGCTTCCTCTATCTCCTCCATAACGGAAAGCATCTCCTCTGACTCCACGGTATTCTCCTCCTCCACAGTCTCCTCGTTTATCTCCACTGGAATAGCCACCATCTTTACTGCCACGGATGTCTGCATCAGCACGGTCTACTCGTTTAGCTCCACCACCTCGGGATGGGTCCACTCTTATTTCTGAACCGTTGATAGTAGCTCCATTCAAGGTCTTTGAGGAACAATCAAATACTCGTAATTTCTCAGGCCAGTAAACGCCGTGTTGAATTGCATGAGTATCAACTGGTACCTTTTCCTCAATTATTTTTTCGCATGTAGAATTTTCACTATCACCTGTTAATTCCAATTTCTCAAACCCTTCTATTGGGCAAATTTTTCTCAATGGAAACTCAACTTTGTATGTGGATAGTCCACAATGTTCTCTATTTACATTTCCTGTGGTGCTGCACCCAGACACCACAAAGCCAAACACAGTATTCTGAAGAACAAGATTTGAATTTTCTATTTCTCTCTCCTCAATTTCATTTTCTTTCACAGAAGTACGTGGTCGATTAGTAATCATAGGCTTTACAGGTAATGCAGGCCTAGAAGGAACTACAGGTTCTACACTGCGAGACTCAATAGATTTAGGTTTCTCTTTACTTGCTTCTAACACAGATGATGATGTTGAGGGAATATGAGGAGTTCGAGTTTGGTGGAGAGAAGTGTTGTTGTTTGAATCACTTGATTTCTTAGATTCGTTCAAATTCTCTTTTGTACTGACTTTGTTAGAAACACCTTTTTCTGGAACATTGTCAGTTTTTGCACTGTTTTGCTGTGCAGAACTCTTTGACGCAAAACAACTTGAATTATAAACATTGGAAAATGGTCGGGAAGTAAGATTACACACGTTTGATGTTGGCTTCACAATTGATAATGGATTAACATTTTTCTTATTAGAAGTTGAAGAATCTAAACTATTGGGCCATGACTCATCTTCAGTTGAGGAAGACAAAGAGTCATCACTCACTCCTTTATTATAGCTAAATTGGAAAGTTTTAGCTGAATCCTTTTTCCATTTTGCAAGTTCCAACTCTTTTTCAAGTTTGGCCAAATGAATTTTCTCTATCTCTATTTTTATTTCCCATTCTCGTTCCTTTTCTTCCGAAACTCGTTTCTTTTCTTCCAAAACTTGTTTCTTTTCTTCCAAAACATCATCTACAAAATTGCGCACTATTTCAATTCTGTTTTTGTATATTTCACTGGATTCAATTAGTTTGATCAAAGCTATTTTTGTTGCATTGACCGGAATGGTTAAGCCCAACTCTTCAGCTACCTCTTTTAGCTCATCTTCCTTTAGATTTAAAGTAACAGACATTGTTTATTCACTTAAACTCACTAAACAATGCACTACAGAACTTAACAAAACCTGTCACACTCAACACTCTAATGCAACACCTTAATTAACCTAAGTTAACAATAAACAAAGGCAACTAACACATAAACTCAAACTAAAGCTTCACTAATACAATGCACTGCAGAACTTAACAAACTGTCAAACTAAACTCTAATTCGACCTTAATTAACCTAAATTAACACAACAAACAAAGGCAATTAACACATAAACTCAAGCTAAGGCTAATTAGGCAATATCCACAATCAAAGACATTATACTTTAGTAATAGACACACTATACTATATACTAAATCAAGCTAAATGTCCAATACTTTAGAATTATTAAACTTCACCTACCGAACTCATGGTAGAATGCAGCCAACGATTCGTGGAAATCCTATGAATCACTCTATCTCAATGCTAATCACAACAAATCCGTCTCCGGGAGACTGGACCAAATGTTCGATAGATCGGACTCAAGAAACAAATTCCAAAACTGACACATACTCAGTTAATGGAAATAATACTCGACACAGTGGACTGTATGTAAATAAAACTCCTTTATTTTTGGCAGTCATCAAACTCGAAGATGGAACTGCCCACATAACCTTTCACTGGGGTTACACTCAATTAATTATGCAGTCATCGCGCTCATGGATGGACTGCCACAAGCAACCTTTCTTGATGGTCGCTGGGGTTGAACTCAATGAATTATGCAGCCACCGCAACTCATGGATGGACCGCTAACACCAACCTTTTCCTTCGGTCGCTAAGTTTCAACTCGTTTTACTTACATTCCTTCTTTCTCTCCCTGGCCCTCACCCCCTGCAGACGCCCCCACAAACAGGATGTTTTCCGGGCATAGGGCGTTGACCTCCCCTAGCGGGGGAACATGGGTTTCGACGTAACAAATACAATTTTAAAACATTTTATTAAATTTCTGTTGTGTAAATTAATGAAATTAATGTTTGTTGTTGTTTTGTTGTTTCTTATCCCACTTGGCTGGCCAAGCCCACGAGCCCATATGGACTCATGATTGAAGGGGAAGGAAGCAGCTTCTGTTGTGATGGAGCACCCTTAGGTAGAAGCCTGACTTTTGCTCCGTGACGCTCTTACAGTCATAGAAGACCGGGACCTACGGCTTAAAGTGGATTCCGAACCACTACAAACATCCATGGCACCGCCGGGATTCGAACCCGAAACCTGTGGCACCGAGCGCCAGAGCGCTAGACACTCGGCCATTCAGGTCCCAAATTTGCCAACGGCACGCAGTGTTCCCAGGTGGTCACCCACCCAAGTACTGACCGCGCCCAATGATGCTTAACTTCGGTGATCTAACGAGAACCGGTATATTCAGCATGGTACGGCCGTTGGCCATGAAATTAATTGAAATTGTATTACTGTATATGTGTAGTTAATTATATAGTATCAATATAATTAACATATTAGCATCGATATAATTGCATATTATCATTGATATTGTTTTCTGTAAACTAAAAAAAAAAAAAGAAATATATAATAATTGAACAAAACGAATAAGATGTTACAGAAAAGTAGAAAAAAAAAAAAAATCCGGCACATATTCTACGAGCATTTCACTGACTGGAATGAAAAATGATGTCTTCCATAGGACATTTAGAAGGAAAATTTTTGAAGATTTATGAGCTGTATAGAAGAAAATTTCACATAATCCAAATTCAGACGTTTGCACATGCTTTAAAAATTCTCATTGAATCTCCTAATAGTTTCTGAATGTAATGATTACATGTTATCCGTAGATATAAACTCTAACCCTCTTGCACACTAACTATATGTGCTATCATTAAACCACGAATAGGATGATACAAACTTATTGAATACGGTCAAAAATTTGTTACAATGCTTATAAAATATAAACTTGAATAAGATGATAATTCACATAAATAATATATAAAAATTTAGAGTCATCTTTGAATGTTTCTATACCAATGCTGGCGGAGTGATAGATGATCATAAAATTAATTTCAGAAATATGGAGAGATCTAGTTAATGGTAAGACACAATCATAGAATTTAATGAATAATCCTTTTTTTTTTTTTTCCTAAGCAAGATAATAATCATTAAAGAAAAACTCAATAATACATGTATTAGATTATAGACTATTGTTCTCCTTGTTGATACATTGTGTCGATCTTTTGATGTTTCAGATTAAACTTATAAAATAAAAGTTACCATAAATAAAATTGGAAAAAATAATTGCTTTTGAGATTGTATTATAAAATTTTCATAAAAACAACAATTGTTTTAAAAATTGAACCCAGATACAATGAACAGAATGAATGATATTAATGAAACTGGCTAATAAAATCGCAAAAGCCCTATAGTGACAGATTTCGAGACAGGTGATGTTTTCTTTTTTACTGGGTAAGGTTCTCAGACCTATGTCCAATGCTCTGCAGTCCTATTAGAGCGGAACCTACAGTTTAAAATGGATTCCGAAAAATCTATATTTGTTTATTATTTCATTTCAAAACATTATGGTACATGTGTAATGATACATGTGTTGCAATACATATAAAATATAATCTTGATTAAGATGATAATTCATATGAATAATATATAATAAAATTTAAAACCATCTTTAAATATTTCTATACCAATACTTTTATAAAACGCCTCAGAGGGACACAGTCCTGTCCGAATAGGATGTTTTAAACTCCCCGGCCACGGGAAAAATAGTTCATATATATGTATGAAAAAACAGAAAAACCCCGACCGGACGTAAGAGGATGGATTGGAAAAGAGCCGTTCATTTCAAGCCTGCAAAACTATAAAGCCTAGGATTGAACTCTCTAGATTTTATTAGTACATTTAAACATTCTCACTTTAATTTCATAGTTTAGAAGATCAAAAATATTAATAAATAATAGTTTTTATTCAATTATATGATAATAATGGTGTTTGTCTATTGGTCCATAAAATGCCTGTAAGGTAAATCAAGCTCTGTCGCAGTAGAAGTTGGAATTCAGTAACATTCTAACATTTGCCAAACAAGCTGGAAGGAATATTCAACAGAAAAAAAAAAAAAAAATAGGCTCACATAGGACACTAAGTGTTTTTCCAAGCTCATATTTTAAGTATGACAATACCACATGACAATACCAAATGTGTCAGCGTAAATTGTTCCAAGAACAAGGCTATACCAAAAAGTTTGTCAGGAAACCCTACATGTATTAATAGTTCCAATTTCAGTACAATCTTTGAATACTTATGTGCCATTTCCACGATTTAATTCTGATGAAATTAGTTTTAGAAAACCATTTTTGAATAGTTCTGTATCAATACTTTCTTTAATAAAACGCCCCAGAGGGACACAGTCCTGTCCGAATATGATGTTTTAAACTCCCCGGCCATGGGAAAAATAGTTCATATATATGTATGAAAAAACAGAAAAACCCGACCGGACGTAAGATGATGGATTGGAAAAGAGCCGTTCATTTCAAGTCTGCAAATATATAAGTCAGATCTATATTGCGAGAAAGGGGGTGGGGGTGGGAGTTAAAACAGAGATGAGAAAGTGGGTGTGAGTTTATGTGTGTCCGTCCGTTGATAGTTGGAGCTCCATATTTCTTTTGGTCAGTCCTTTTGAATTTTTCATTTTTCTGACATCCCTCCTTCCACTGTTTGTTCCTTTCGACCCCCCTAGACCCCCCATCGTTTATAGATTTTGCGCTTTTCTGGAGATCAGATTTATTGGCTCCTTTTTCCTCCTGTGTGTTTCCGGTGTACATGCCGGAGACATTTTCGAGGCTTTTAAAAGAGACGCCGTATTCTTTTTTTTCTTTCTATTTCTATTTCTTTCTTGTTGTTGTTGGATTCTATTTCAGTTTGATTTCTTTCTGGGATTTTTTTAAAATGGATGAGAGTCCACATGGTTTATATAATTTTTTAAAAAATAAGAATTTCTATGTTTCAATAAATAAAGAGATAAATTATAGCAGCTGGCGGAGTAATAGATGATCATGAAATTAATTTTAAGGAATATGAAGAATGATAGTTAGTGGTAAGTCACAGTCATGAAATTTTATGAATAATCCATTTTTTTTTCTAAGCAAGTTACTAACCATTAAAGAAAAACCAAATAACACATCAATGAAATTATAAACTATTGCTTTTCTTGTTGATACATTGTGTGGAACTTTTGATGCTTTAGATCTAACTTATAAAATAAAAATGACCATAAAAAAAAAAAAAAAAAAAAAAAACTACTCTTGAGATTGTATGTTAAAATTTTCATAAAAACAACGGTTATTTCAAAAGTTTAGATGCACTTATTAATGAAACTGGCCAAATAAATCTACCATCTTCGTCTTCTTCATTGGTGCAACAGCTTCCTGGTAGGCCAAGGTCGTCTACCTACTGGCAGATTTCTAGACAGATGTTTTCTTTTTTTACGGGGTAGGGATGTCAGTCCTGAGCCCAATGTTTTACAGTCTTATTATACCTTGGGGTCTGATTGGTCGAGTGTCTAGTGCTCTGGCGCTCGGTGCCATAGGTTTCTGGTTCGAGTCCCGGCGGTGTCATGGATGTTTGTAGTGATTCGGAATCCACTTTAAGCCGTAACTCCCGGTCTCATATGATTGTAAGGGCATCACGGAGCCCAGTCAGACTTCTCACCCACATCAAATTGTATAGGGGCAACTCACCTCTAGGCACAGTGGTAATAATCCATTTCCATAATCCATAGTAGTCATATTAGACAATTAATACATGCAATTTAAAGTGGATTCTGAAAAGTCTGCAAATTTATATTTGTTTATTATTTCATTTTAAAACATTAATCACGTATTAGCGAAAACATTCAATTTATTATGGATTTCAAATGTTTTTTAATGATAAATTTTCAACAATAAATTTCTTTCTCTGTGTGTCAGTGATTATTTGTAGTATAACTATGGGGGAAACGAGATCAATGATGATCACTCAAAATAAATTTGCATTAAATTTAGAAATTTATTGTCACTTCCAAACTTTCAAGGATAACTATCTTATATGCGGCGTCGTATGAAAGAAAACTTGGAGATTCCCCCTAGACAGCCTGGCTATAGATGTGAGATTCTTTACACAAGTTATCACAATCTGACCATTTCTAAAATGGGTGCTCGCTGAATAAAAATTTATAATTCAAGCATTATAATTGCTTTTTTTCATTAAAAAAACCTCTCAATCTCTAAACTTTTTTTAATTGGTGGCCCATATTTTCTCTAAACTAAGCTACTATTTACAAACTTTATCTTAATGCTTAGAGAAAAATAAATTAAAATTAATACATTCCTGACACGCAGAGAAAGAGATTCATTGTCTCTTCCAAACTTTTAGGGAGGACTTCCTTATATTTCGTGTCATATGACAGAAAACCTGGAGATTCCCACCAGACAGCCTGACTATCGATGTGAGATTCTTTACACAAGTTATCACAATCTCACTATGGGTACTCACAAAATAAGAATTTATAATAGAATCATTATAATTGCTTTTTTTTTTAATAACAAACCTCACTCTCTTAATTTTTTTAATTTGTTGCACATATTTTCTCTAAACTAAGCTTTTACTATTTACGAACTTTAACTTGACGTTTAGACAAAAATAAATTAAAATTAATACATCTTTGACGCGCAGAGAAAGAGATTCACTACCTCTTTTCTACTCTCTCTCCTACCACACTTTCAGGGATAACTTCCTGATATTTGATGTCGTATGTAAGAAAACCCGGATATTCCCACCAGACAGTCTGACTATTGATTCTTTATACAATAGTCAGGCTGTTCTGACTATTTCTAAAATGAGTTCTCACTAAATACGAATTTATAATAGATTGGTTTTGTTTGTCGGTCTACGGTCATTTTGAGCATACTTTAGGCTAATTAGACCAGTATCTATAGTTTAACGTGGATTCCTAACCACTAACAAACATCCATGCTACTGCCAGGATTAGAACCTGAAGCTTGTGGTACGAAAGGCCAGAGCGCTAGACAATTGGCCATCAGGCTGCCTGAGGTTATATATCACTACAACAGTAGATTCGCATCCTATTCAGTGTTATCTGAGGTGCATCATTAATGTCCCTTAGATAACACTAGAATTGGCAGGAACTGACCATCAGGCCGCTAATTTAAATTAGAATCATTATAATTGCTTTTTTTTTTCATAAAAAAAAAGCCTCATTCTCTTCACTTTTTTTAATCTGTGGCACGTACTTTCTTTAAATAACGCTACTATTTCCAAACTTTAACTTAACGTTTCGACAAAAAATTAATTAAAATTAATACAATCCCTGACAATAAATTCTCCATAAATACAATACATAAACTGCATGCATCGAAATCGCAAATATACATCACAATATCCTGCTTATTAAATAACCAGCCAATTAGGACTAAGTGGACATCGATCCATCAATTGAAAACGAACACGTTCCTTTCAATCGGGCAGCAACAAGCCCGACACGCGAATGCATAAGTCATTCGACCTGGCATGTCATACGAGGAGAATTGAATTACATGGCATGACGGGGGGGGGCATCAGGGATCATCGAACGCGTTATGAATCAGCCCAGCGATTCCAATTCCCCGGAGTGTTACTTAAGCACATGCATGGATTAATGAACCAGAAACCGCTCCTTCGCAGCCTTCCTCTTTGTGAATGAAACGGGGCATTTAAACACCCTCTAAGTGCAGCCGACATGCGCGCTTACTCGTTTGCAGGGCCTAATTCGATCAAGGGGGGTGCTCCACCCCCACTTCTCATTATTGAATGCCCTCCCCGGAGCTGGATGGAACCGGCAATCTAATTATGGGCCGATGGATGCCGTTGCTTAAGTGACAGAAGTATGGGAGTTTGCGATGACCCTATGTGAAAAGATCGTTGCGGCCGCTTAATTCCTTTTAAGACAGAAAGCATTGCTCGGTGGAGATTTTAGGGATGCTTGATGGATAGGTCGGAAAGGCTTTTCATTTACTACTTGGGAATTGCAGGATAAAAGTTGCCTGTCTGGCGGTGGTATTTATGTCATGGGGGGATTTTGGCTTTTGATTCTATATAGTAAATGAAATTTCGTCTTCCATGTTGACAGTCATTGGTTAAAAGGAAATGATTCGAATTATATGGGGGGGAGGGAAACAATTATATAGTTAGAAAGGAAATAATGCTCTTTCAATCGTTTTGTTTTTTTATACGGCAGTATAGACGTCTAAAAAGGAAATCTGGACTTCTTGCGTGGTTGCTCCACTCGTGTCCTCTGGTCTTTGGTACCACAGGTTTCAGGTTCGAATTCTGGCAGTGTCAGGGATGTTTGTTAGTGGTTCGGAATCCACGTTAAACTGTAGTTCCCTGTCTAATTCGCCTAACGTGTGCACAAAATGACCGTAGAGCGACAAACTGAATCTTCAAATCTCCACTCGTGGCCCCAGTGGTAACTTGCACAGCTTAACGTGTGCAGGTGAGTGCAGGCTCGAATCTCCTTGTGGCGTCCATTGCATTCACTTCTCTCAGAAATGAGGAGACTAGATTTGTGACCATGTGTGTAAAGTGTTTCTCATCAATAGTCAGGATGTCTGGGGAAATCGTACAGGTTTTGTTTTTCATACGACGTTCAAACATGGATCAGATGCCTTTAAAAAATTCTATCAAAGGCAATGGCCTTTCCATCGCCGGTCAGTGGATGTGTAAGTGGTATACATAAGCAGAACACGACACTCTCCAATGTCTTGTGTGATTTATTTCTTTTTCATAAATAGTCATTAAAAGCTTCGGTTTCTATAGTATGAGGAATAAAATGTCCTGTAGAGTATACCATCCAATAAAGTTTTTGTATTAAATAATGAATAATTAACTTTGTATTTTAAAATATTTTTCCCGTTTGTTCGTCTTATATTTATTTGCATTAGTTTTAGTATAATTTTGTATTTAAAGAAAATTATCACTTAACAATCCAGTTATTTTAATTTTAAAAGCTGTTTGAAAGTTCGCTCCATGCTTTATGGAGCAAACAATTTTTTTCCGTAACTGTACATTACTTCCCAGATGTAAACAAAATCTAATCACAACACAATTTCTCTTAAGATACACGAACATCTTTATAACGCGATTTTCGACCAAAGTATCGATTTTACAAATTTTATATTTCTGAAAAACTTATATTTTAAATTTACTTATTATATTTTCAGTTTGTTTCTATCTTTCTTAGAACCAAAGTTCTGTTAGTTTAAACTTAGTTTGGAACCTGAAGTACGATTTTCGTAACCGGAAATGATAGTTTTTCAATATATTTACCTCTATTATTTCCACAATATTTATTGTAAAACTCATTCTTATGTAAACGAGAACCATTAAATAATGTTTTATCATTTAAAAAAAAATCAAATTGATAAAAGCACTTGATTTAATGAAGAATCTGTCAGCAAGTTTTTGTTTGAAAGTTTGTTTACATATGCTCTTTGGCTGTTGCGTGTTATTGACTACATCTTCTAAACTATAAATCTCGATCTTTTTAATAATTGGTTATTCGATTCGTTTTGTAATATCTTGCAACCAAAAAATAATCAAAACGTAGCCAAATCGCAAAATAGGGGCCGTTGGGATATGGCAACTTTTTTTATGGAGCCATTTTGGTGCTAAATATGGTAACTCTGGTGTCTTGTACTGTTTACAATTCACTTAACTTCCAATCGCAACCCGTTACTTGGCACACTTTGATGAAACGAATTTTTGATGCTGAATCCCAATGGCCCCTATTCTGCGATTTTACCAAAAACGTTTTTTAGAAGAAGAAAAGATAAATTTTAAAATTAGTAATATTATAATCCAGTTTAACTTAATTTTAATTGAATAAAATATAATTGATGAAGTGTTGCTGTTTGTGAATCAAAACTTAAACTAGTTAATGTATAAATTAACTGTATGATGTATAATTATAATTGTGTAATAATGCATAAATAATAATTATGTTAGTAATTATGCTGTAATGTACAAGTTTAAAGACTGTAAACGTTTTTAAAGGATATATGCAGTAAACTGTTCAACCTGTTATTTCAAAGAGTGAGTTGAATTGTATTTTATTAAAAAATCTACTAACTTGTACTCACATTTCCCTTTAGTAAATAAACAATAAAATTTTAAGAAAGGAAGTCTACATTTTTTTAAAAGTGTGAAATTGAGGCAAATAAAGCAATTATTTGATTTAAGGATAACATTAAGAGTTTCTAAATTGTATTATAAAAGTTTCAAGTTGAAAATCAAGGACATTTTATTTAAAAAAAACTTTTGTTAGTTATATAATACAGAATTTGAATAATAAATTCTAGTAATTTGAATAACGAAGAAAACTTCATTATTTATTGATAAACAGTCCAGGAAACTATGAAGAGAATTAAAGTTTTTTTTTATAATAATAAAAATGAGATAACTTATAACTCAACAGCCGTTTTAAGGACATACATAGGTTTCCTTTGCATTAAAAATTTGATTTTAACTATTTCTTATTCGAATTCTTATGAATTCTGTGTTCATCTGAAACATCACAATACCAATATTTTTTATGTAAATTCGTTTCGAAACTTCATATATATGAATGAAAATCCCTTCATAAATGTATGAAGGGAATACAGCATGGAAGTTATCCTAAAATCATAAATTATTTTTTATTTTAGTTGTTAAAGTAAGAATTTTTTAAATATATTTAAAAAAAGCTTTTTGTTGACACATTTAAACATATACAAATGTATAACTAATTAACATATAAATTTGAAAATATTTTTGTATTACCTACATAAGGATATTCCCAACACAGGAACACTTATAAAGAAAAAAACTGCTAATTTGTTTTTGAATTATCTAGTTTTACAATATGGCATTTTTGCAATTTTTAACCAAATTTTAAAGTATAAAATTTTATAAAAAAGGGGAAGTTGACAATGTGAAATTCAAAGGTTTTAAGTACATTTAATCAAAGCACTTCATTCAGAAACATTTTATTCAACTTTTCATATTAAAAAAATTTTGCTAACAGGAGAAACTCTAGAAAAAAATCTCGAATAGATTTTAAACTCCCTCTCCAAAACAGAATTCAGAAAATTTTCAAATCCTTAAGGAAATATAAACTATTTTCTTAATAATAAAAAATGCGAATTTGATTATTCTGTAGAATTTTAATATATTTATATAATTTTTGATGTGATATTTCTATTTAAAAATTGCTTTTAGCTTTTTCTCAGAAGGAACAATTATGCTCTTTGTTTTCATATAAAACTAAATACTTTTTCACCTTAACATTAATATTTGTGCTCAAAACTTGGTATAAATATTTTTCATCAGTGTTTACAGGGAATAGACATTGGAAATGATTCTAGCTACATTAATACTTTTTATTTTATTTGCTAAATTTTGAACTATATGTAAATTATGAAAGGATTTTGTGTCGGCAACGTTTCAACCAATAAAAAATAATAAATAATGAAGATAAATTTTCCAGAGGACTATTCTCTGTAGAATGTAAGTACAAACAAATACAAACTTAAAATTTTAAAAAATATTAATTTCATTTTGAATCATGTTTTATAGCAGTATTAGTTTTTGGCCGTTATTTACCCTTATTTTAGCCTATAAAAATTTAAAAAATAAAAATAATTAAATTTTTTTTATGTGAAAACCTAAATTTTTAGATGCATTCAATCCACAAAGATAAAGTATTTCAATAATTTAAAAAAAAAAATTCATCCAAAGATATTTAAAAAGGAAAATAATAAAAATTTTTATGAAGGTATCTTTTTTATTATGAATGTATACATTAAACTTTCACTTTTCATCAATGAGGCTTATAGTAAAATTAATAATTCTTCTATTTATAAAATATTTCTTAGCAATGGCTTACTTAAAAGTTTTTATAAAAGGGAGTAATAATAAATTTTTGTAAGATCATACAATAAATATGAAATTAATTCTGAAAAAGGTTATTTTTAATTAGCATACCAAATTTGCAGACTAAAAAAACATGATCTTTCATATTACAACTTTACGTTTTTCGATAACATCTTGTTATGTAATGCATTTTGCATTATAAAACACTGGTTATTTTTCAGAGAAATTATTATTTACATTTTTTTTTATTTAAGAGGAAACGTTAAATTTTATTTGAAATTTAAGAATAGAATGTCACAACACAAATTTATAATTACCTTCTATTATATTTGTTTCAAGCTTTTCATATAACATCACAACATATGTCGTGTTTATGAAACACGGGCTATGTATCTTGCAATGTCGTGCAAGCTCTCCTCTTACGAATTATTCTTTTACAATTCATTTTCATCAATTCAAAACGTTTTTAATGACAAAATTTATTATGGAAAAAGTATTTATGTGCAACAATAATTTTATTTATTACAAAACATACTAACTTTTTTATTAAAAAAAAGGTAAAGAAAAAAAAAATGTATAAAATCCTGTTTTCTGAAGCAATATTTTATGCTCCAACAGTTCGAATTATAACGACAATTCCTCTCGTATCCATTAGGAAAGGGGTTTTAAAACTGTGTGGCCTGATCCCTCGCCCAGAAGCGGCATGACATATGCCCTAGGTAAAAAAATAAATCACCAAAACATTTAACAATAATACATGGGTTAAATTTTGGATAAGATGAACTTTACTTAGTATGAATTCCAAACCTACATCTAATAATTCTCTGATCATATATAAATACAAAAAAATCTGCATTTTAATTGTAAAAGAGTAACAAAAATTTATCTAGGCGAAAATGTTTCGTTTCTGTTCCTAGTATCAAATCCTATATCTTTACCAAATTTAAATTTTAAGCAATAACTGATTAATTACTTATCAATTTTAAAATGTCTGACTTTTCGTGGTGTATTTCATCACTTAGAAACTCCATAAGTGGTTTCTCTGTCGCTCCCCTAAATACTTATTTCCGAATAATTTTATGCTTATATACCATACAAACACAAAGGTTTTTGATAAAACGGGGAATTCATTCCATGATCCCCACGCCTCTAAAAAAATTGTTTGCAAATTTACCAACATGTGTAACCAAAAATAGACACGTTATACATAGTTTATTACAAAAATTAAAAATTTAAAAATCTAATATATAGCCCCTCGATACATTACGTACGTTTACTTTTATTATTTAGTAAATAACATTAGAATATACTTATAATTAAATAATACAATGATATTTTAATCGAAAAAATAATAAAAAGAAACAATATACTTTTATAATTAATTAAAATTTAAAAAATTTAATATAACTACAACCGCTTGAGATATTTATTTTTTGGTATAAATATACAGAACTTTTAGAAAGTTTATCGCATTTTGTTTCCTTACATCCTTTTCCATCAATTTTATTAATTGAAGAATAAAATTTATTTAAATCACGTGTATTAATAATATCAAAATAACTAAAAATCCCAGATCCCATTTATGATTTGATAAACATAATTTTGACGCCAAATACAATTCACCAGACAATCACCAACTTACTACACCACTCTAAAATATTAATTTAAACTCTAGCAAATCATTCCCCTTAAAGAGGAAGCATCTCCCTCCCCTTGTAGTATATACAATTAGTGATTCCTGGCCAGCGGTCATTGTACAGCAGGAAAGAACGTCTCTCCTAACAATGACAAATTCCCGTCGCTCCGCTAGTGCGTCGGAAATTGGTCTATTCTTGCTCCTAATTTGATTAGGTGCATGAGTGCAATATGATTATCCAAAGCGCTGACTCCCAATTCCGTAGACAAGAGAATTCATTCCAAAGTCATCAATGAAATGGATTACTGTCCTTTTCCTTCGAATGGATAAGGGACTAATAATGAAATGCTGGTAGGAAGGGGGCATAATATTTATTTTTGAATCTTTCATTGTTTACAGACAATCAGTTATGAACAATAATCATAATTTTCTTGTTTTTCTTTTCTTTCTTGACATAGAAAGTGTTATTTTCGATGGTGTTCAGCAAATTGAATGAGTTCATAAAATTGAAACCGGAAATACTCCTATAGTTTGTTTAGCATTTCGTTTTCGTTTTATCCATAAATAACTTTATTTATATTTAATTGGATTTTAATACGTGTACATTTCATTATGTATTTTCGAAAAGTACGCTTTATGGCATGTATATTTGACGAATACATAATTATATCATATATATATGATATAATTATAATTTGTTAGATGAGAGTATTATTATTGAATCTTAAACAATGGATGGTAAAAAATTGATATTTAAAGCTTGAGGCAGTATTTTTACTTTATAAATATTTTCGGTGGTACATTGAAGAACTCCTCATATGAATGCCACGTTCTCCCTCTCTCTCTATATATAGATATATAGAACTATATATATATAGATAAATACATCATTTATTAGACAAGAGTATTATTAATGAATCTTAAATGAGGGATTCTAAAAAGATTTTTAACTTATGAATGTCATAAACAGTTCACCGATGGGTGAGGGAAGGGTGAAATTTCTTTCCAGCAGAACTTTTAGGAGAACTTGCGTGACGAATATATAATTATATCATTTATTAGACAAGAATATTATTAATGAATCTTAGACAACGGCTTGTAAGAAATTGACTTACTTAAGCCAACTTAAAACTCTTAAGCCAGTGTGTTTACTACATAAATAATTTCTGTGGTACATTATCATGTTTAATAAGAAACAGTGTTAACACATCGAAGTAGTATCATCATAATAGGTGGTTACATGGGGCATTTGTGGTTAAAGCAAATGAACCAGATTTGGAGCAAACCAGTTTTATGATTGGTTTGGTTTGTCTCCTTACAGTCATTTTGTGCGCACTTTAGGCTAATTAGACGACCTACAGTTTAACGTGGATTGCGAACCACTATGAACCATGATACGAACCTGAAGCCTGTGGCACCAAAAATTACAGCGATAGCGAATTGGCCGTCAGGCCACCACAGTTTTATGAATGCATTATACAAATAAGTAGGAAAACACATGTGATGAAGGTTACTTTAATATATTTCAGATTTCTCAATTTCAGAAATCCCCCATTTATTTTTTAGTTGATTAACGTCTAAAAACATTAAATATAACATTTACCAACTTGAATCGCTATAACAAATGGATTCTTCGCAATACCTCTTTCTATTTTCTTTCAAGAAATACCATTAGAAGCCCACAAACTTTTAACCACTTTCTAATAACTTATGGCTTCGAGATATCCTGCTGCTGTCAAAAGCTGTCCTTCCGTCTGTTTCATGACTGGTCAGGAATAACAGATCATCCTGATGCGAGAGGACATACAATGGTCCTCATATGTCGCAGGAATCCCCCCCCGGATCCAGTAATGTTCGATGCAAATTGTTTCCCAATGGGGATTTAATACCACATAATGTTTCCTTGGACGGCCAGGTGGCGTTGCCTACCATCGCTTCTGATGCCACGATCAATGCCTCCGCTAATGTTCCTCTAAGAACCCTAGGGTGATGCCCCGGAGGGTCACTCGCTGGGGCTTTGGGGTGCTTTCGTGCCCTTTTTTTATGCTTTTTTTGTGTGTAAGAATTTTTTTATGGAATGGGATAGAATAAAAATAAAATATTTCTGAAGAATTTGAAAGAAATATATTAGATTCAACTGAAGTTGCGTTTTTATCAGTAGGGGTGCGTTCTTACTTCTGCACTTCGGCTCATGAATTAGTCGGCCTTTTATCGGCCTATGATTTAGACGGCCTTTATCAGCCTATGATCTTACTTCTACTCGTTGGCCCATGATTTTTACATATTAAATATGAAAAAGGGAGCACCACATAAGTGATTCAATGTTAGGGGCCTGATGGCAGAGTGGCTAACGCTCTGTAGCACAGGTTTCGGATTCGAATCGCGGCAATGCCATGGAGGTTTGTAGTGTCTAAATCGGAATCCACTTTAAACCGTAGGTCTCCGTTTAATATGACTGTTGGGCGTAGGGTTGACAACTCTATTCAGTAAAAAGAAAACATCTTCTTTCTCGAAATCTGCCAGTAGGTAGACGGCCTTTGTCCACAATGGAGCTGTTGGGCCAATGACGAAGAAGAAAATTTACGTATATACTATAGATTTTAAAATGGTCACAATAATCCTTTTTTAATAAAAAAATCCTCTCAAAAATTTTGTATATAAAAAATAAATGTTAAAAGCATACGAATAATTTTAATTTTATTATATTCGAGGTGCGGGGAAAATGCATACATGTATTCAGCATTTTTTTTTAATGTAAAACAAATTCATTAATGAAAATAATTCAAAAATAGAAATTCGAGTATAGCCGAGTGGCTAACGCTCAGTACCACAGGTTTCGGGTTCGAATTCCAGCTTTGCATTGGCTGTTTATAGTGGTTCGGAATCCACTTTAAGCCGTAGGTCCCAGTCTCATACGACTGTTGAGCATCACAGAGCCCAATTAGACTCCTCTCATCCACATCCTTCCCAAACTGTAAAGGGGCAATTCAGCTCCAGGTACAGTGATGTGGTGTGGTGTAGTAACAGCAGTAATAGTGATTCAATGTTTGTTCCTTATGGGTGCAAGCATACCAAGGGTGGTTTATAAAAGGTTATTATAACACTCTATTCATGTCCAATTGAAGGCCTACAGATTTATATTACGCATTCCCGTAAAGGCATTGAAACTTTCGATTCGATGTAGCTTGTCAAGATTTAAACTATGCTGTAGTACAGAAACCAAATCAGCTATCTACCGGCTGCTCCGGAGTAAAAATTTTATTTATTAGCTAGTTATATCAATTTGGTTAATAATTTAGTCAACTGTTGATTGATTTCAATTTTAATAAAAATCAACCATCCAGTTAAGAAATTAATTCCAAAAAATTCAATTTTTAATGGTTTTATTTTTTGTAATTGGATAAGAAGTATGCTAATTATGCAACACTGATTAAATTAAGAAATTTAAAATTTAAGTTACGTTATAGTATTTCATATACGTTATAACATTGTATATAATGTATACGATTGCAGCGTTGTATACGTTATAGCATTCTGAATAATTTGCGTTAATATTTACAAGAGATAAGAATAAAAATTATGATTAAAAGCATTTTGAAAGTTAACTACTGAAATATATTTTCTAAAACTGATCTACATAAACATATTTTTAGAATTAAATCCTGTTTGATAAGTATTTATTCAAGCATTACTTCACAAATCACAATTACTAAGATAAATTTCTTGTTCTTGAGTTAAATGTGTTTTCAATGATTATTTTTATTGAAAACTGAAAATAAATTGAAATTTAAAATTTAATGCTGCTCAGATTACCATATAACGCTGGAGGTACTTTAACAAATAATAAAAGAACATTATTTTTTTGTTTGATTTAAATATTATTTCAAGTCTATGATTATCATTTTAAGATTAGTAAAAAATAAAATTTCAAAAATTTAATTTTGAGAAACATTTTTATACTCTACTAAAAACAAGTCAATATACTTGATAACAAATTTATGGGCGCAAGAAATATAGCAATTAAGTAATATAGAAAATTAAGCATTTAAGTAATATAGAAAAAATAGTGTGTTGGAATACATAAATTGCATTCATTTAGCCTCTATTCAAACAAATTTGTACTTAATTCATTTAGCTTCTATTCAAAGAAATTGTGTATAATTCATTTAACGTCTATGCAAACAAATTGATCCTAATATCAACATTGCGCAGATTGAAATAAAGCAATTTTCTAATACTTATCAATCAGTTCTTGCAGTTTGTTAAAAAATAACTGTTATTTAAATTCATATTAAAATTATTACTTTTTAACTGTTATTTAAAATAACTTCCACTTGCTCTTTGATTAATAAAAAAACCTTATACTTTTGAATGTAACGTGATATCTATCAGTTAATTCTTTCAGCACAGAACATATTAATTATCAAATTTACTTGCCCGTTTGTAATAAATAATTAATATAAAT
This sequence comes from Caerostris darwini, assembly GCA_021605075.1. NCBI lineage: Eukaryota > Metazoa > Arthropoda > Arachnida > Araneae > Araneidae > Caerostris > Caerostris darwini. The sequence continues at coordinate 92,872 of BPLQ01014217.1, forward strand.
ATCAATTCTTTTAAAGTACCTAATTTTAAATTAAATTATTTATAACGCATATCACCTTTAAACATTAAATTAACTTATTTTAAATAACTTCCACTTATTTTTTGATTAATGAAAAACCTTATAATTTAATTTAAATGTAACGTGATATCTATCAGTTAAATTTTTCAGTACTGGAACTAATTAATATTATTAACCATTAAATTAACTTGTCTGTTTTTAATAAATGATTAATAATATTAAAATAAATTCTTTTAAAGTGCCTAATTTTAAATGAATACACCTAATATTACCTAATTTTTATCTTTTTAACATATATCACCTTAAAACATTTCTATTGCAAAAATATCCCATACAATTTTTTCAAAGAAATGCTTTAAGGTGACATGTTAAAAAGACAGAATTATTCCGAAAATTTCTTTATTTCAATCTGTGCAAATTTTTGAAATTGCACAGATTGAAATAAAGAAACTTTCTAATACTTATCAATTTGTTCCTGCAGTTTGTTTAAAAAATAAACTATTATTTAAATTTATATTAATACTATTCAACTATTATTTAAATTAACTTATTTTAAATAATTTCCCCTTTTTCTTTGATTAAAGAAAAATTTGATTTTTTTTAACTTAACGTGATATCAATCAGTTAAATTTTTCAGTACTGAAACTAATTAATATTATTAACTATTAAATTTATTTGTATGTTCTTAATAAATAATTAATAATATTAAAATCAATTCTTTCAAAGTACTTAATTTTAAATGAAATTCTTTTTAACATATATCACCTTTAAACATTAAATTAATTTATTTTAAATAACTTCCACTTGTCCTTTGATTAATGAAAAATTTTGTAATTTAATTTAAATGTAACATAATATCTATCGGTTAAATCTACCAGCACCGAATTAATTAATATTATCAACTATTAAATTAACTTGCCTGTTTTTAATAAACAATTAATAATATTAAAATCATTTCTTTTAAAGTACCTAATTGTAAATGAAACTCTTTTTAACATATATCACCTTAAAACATTTCTATCGAAAAATTATTCCATACAAATTTTTCAAAGGAGTTTTATTTACAAGTGCATCCCATCGAACTTTAAAAAAAAAAAAAAAAAAAAAAAAAAAAAAAAAAAACAGTAAACATTCTTCATTTAATCTCATCCAATGGTCCTCACACCAACTCTATATATAAAAGGCCACCTTTCCAATCAATACTCAGTAAATCTTCAACGTTCACACACCACCCCGGCCTTCTTTACTGGCGCAAAGGCACTGCGGTCCACCGCTTTCGACACCGTCTAAATCACGACAAAAGCCGGATTCCGGTCCCGGATTCCTTGATCTATGGACCCGATGAAAGCCCCTTTCCCCTCCCCCGCCAGTTTGTTTTGGGGGCCCCTGGTCGTTGGTTTCTCAGCAGTATTTGGTTTGGAGAAAAAGGGGAGATCCTATATCTGTGTAGATGATGATCGACTAGGCAAAGAATCAATTAGGGAAATAGACCCCCTTTGTAGCTTTTATCCCACAAACAGGGGCTGTGCATACATTAAAAATAAATATTACATGATCTTTTTTGATAAGCAAGTGGAGAAATTTAAAATAATAATAATAAATAAATAAATAAAAATGATTATACAATTCTAATAATGTATAAATTGGCTTGTTTGTATCATTTTAAATGCGTGAAAATATAATTCAGAATACTTATTTATTCAAGATAAATAAATTTCATTTTCGTTTTTAGGGTCTAACGAATTTTACATGGTTGTGTTCTTTAATAGCAAATAAAATCCATAAATTATGTATATCTAAGTATACATTCATATTTGTAAAGAAGCATTTTATGCTATAATGGATAAATAACCTTTAAAAAATATTTTTATTCAATTGAAATATACAAAGTTAATGCATTAATACAGACAAAATACCCAACAGTTTACAATTACTCTGCAGTCAAGTTGATGAATTTTCTATTTGCAAAAAGACACTAGTCAGCAACAATAAATGTGCATTATAATATCCTTAAAACGATAAATACAGAAATAATACTTGTATGAAATTCTTTTAATATGATAATATATTTTATAAATAACTATTATTTTTTATAATAAGTATTACTTAGTCGTTTTTATTTTTATTTAGAATTCAAATTAATGTATATTGTATTTATTTTTTAATTTGCTTTGAGTATATAATTTAAACCCTGATAAAATGTAGCTAATTTACGACTAATTTAGTGACAAATCTAATCAGTTTGAAATGGTTGGAAAAGCTTCAAAAAGTTATTTCTATTTGTTCAGCATTAACTTATTAATTCAAGAAAATTCCCTACCTTTTTTACATATTCCCCACCTTTTTACACATTGTTTACTCATTCCCTACCTTTTTACACATTTTTTACATATTCCCTACTTTGTTATTATTTCCCCTACCTTTTTACACCTTTTTTACACATTCCCTACCTTTTATGCATGTCCTACTTTATTACATATATTTTTTTACACATTGTTTACTCATTCCCTACCTTTTTACACATTTTTTACATATTCCCTACTTTGTTAATATTTTCCCTTCCTTTTTTATACATTCCCTACCTTTTATGCATTTCCTACTTTATTGCATATATTTTTTTACACATTGTTTATCTTTTTACACATTTTTTACTCATTCCCTACTTTGATACATTTTTTTAACACATTCCCTATTTAGTTACATATTTTTTAAACACATTCCCTACTTTGTTACATATTTTTTTAACACCTTCTCTACGTTTTTACACATTCCCTTTTACACATTCTTTACCTCTTTACACATTTTTTACAAACTTTCCCTACAAAAGATATTAAATTGGATTGCAGCAGTGGGCTTCCAAATTACTGATGCTGCACTATGTTAAAATTATTTGCTCATTTGTTGCTATTTATCGATGTCGATTTTTTATCCACAAATAAAAGTTTTAAAAATCAATTCTTTCAGAGACAAGTTTTGTGTAAGTTTATTTACTTTAAAACTGAAAATTTTAATCTTCTGCCAGTACAAGACATTAAACAATTACATTAGCTGCAATATTCTGTCAAAATAATCAAATTAACGAAGGTGAATGCGAAATATTATTTATTAAAGAAATCATTAATAAAATTTCTTCATATATATATAACTTAAAAATGTACATTCTACTCTAGTTGCTCCATTTTTGGTTGAACAATTATGTATTATTCTTTTATTGCAAAAAGTATACAACTTTTACTAGGGAAATATTATTAAAAACTTTTATACTCATAAGAGATAATAAAATTTTCATTTCTTAAAACAATTTTACACAATAATAATTGTGCAAAAATATTTTACAAATGCTTCTAGTGACTTTTATATTTCAAGTTAATTAGCAATAATAATAATTAATCTTCACATATGCAAAATTAATTGCAAATTAAAAAAAACAAAAAACAACAGAAAAAGTCTTAACATTTTTAGACCTTGCCATTTAAAAATCAAAATATCAACATCTGTACCTTTTCATAAAATACACACCATCAGAAAAGCAATAAAGATCATATATTAATTTTACACTGCTTTGAAAATTGAAAGAACATTCACCAATTTGAATATGAAAGTACGCGAAATGTACCCCCCCCTCATCACACGTGAGCTCCCCCTTTATTGAGCGTGAATAATAATCCCCCCTTCTCACTTAAAAAGGCTCAATGGGGCAGACAATCATCCCATTTGGTCGTGTTGATTTTTGGCGGGGGAGGGAAAGGACATTCATGGTCTCATGGGGGATAAACCTTTCATTGATAAATATTCTTAATCAGGATATTCAATTGTCCTGTTATTGATATACGCCGATGTCCCCATATAGTTTGTTAATTCAACAGAAGATGTGAGATAATATCAATGTGACTGGTTTATGGGGTCATAATTTAGAGGGATAATGAAAGTGTTATTTGTATATGTAATTGGATTAGGGATTTACTAATTAAAGTCGCTATAGTACCGATATGTTTTTAGTTTCTATAGTCATTGTGTATATTTATATCTGCAACTAAAATTATTCTGCTTCAAAAAATTTAATTCTAGTTGAATTTCATTTATTATAGTACGTTTGTTAATTCAATGGAAGAAATGAGGTACTATCAATCTAATCGGTTTATGGGGTAATAAATAAATTATTACCTCATAAACCGGTAAATGGAGGATAATGAAAGTAATATTTGTATATGCAATTGGATAATGGATTTAATAATTAATGTCAGTGTAGCACCGATATGTTTTTAATTTCTATAGCCATTGACATATGTGTATATTTATTGTTATACCTAAAATTATTCTGTCTGAAAAATTTAATTCATTTGGAGTTCTATTTATTATAGTTTATTTGTTAATTTAATGGAAGATATGAGGTAATATCTATGTGACTGCTTTATGGGGTAATAATTTATAGTAGTAATATTTGCATAAAAATTTAATTCAATTGGAGTTCTATTTATTACAGATTTTTTTCAACAATGAAAACAAATAATTGGTAGGTACTTAAAAGATTTTATTTTATTTGTTGTTGACGTTAAATTCTATGAACTTTTGTATAAGGTCATTCGCCATTAGAATGACACGTACGTAGCAAATTCAGCATTACTCATGCACTTGGCTATTAAATGACATCTACATTTTATCACTGAAAGTTTGTCACAAATACCCATTGAATTTGAGAGGTTTATGCCCTATATCACAGAGCAACACAAACATCCTCCAAAATGTCATGACAAATTATTTTATAAGATGAATGCACTTAGACTACGAGAATAAACTAGTGTGCCTCGAATATATGAAACATTTTCATTAATCATTTACAATTAAGATTCAATGGTTCCAAATGTAAATATTATTTTTTGTATCTTTATTTATATTGTTTTCTAATATTGTCTTATCCCCTCGTATTGATTTTGTAATTCACTCTTGCATACTGAATTGCTATTGATATAAAATAAAGACGTAATCAGGAAAAAAAATTCAGTTATTTAAGCGAATTAATCTTAAGCATTTAATTAATTAGTTAAATTAAGACTATTAAGGTTTTCGATAAAACTTACGAAATTAAAAAATATATGAGATTTTTTTTTTTTACTTTAAAAATAAATATTAATTTTTAAGTATATTTAAATGTTTCACCCTTCCAACTAGCATTATTGAACATTTAAGCGATCATTGAACGATTAACTAAAGTAAAATTATAATTGTTATCAAATTACATAATAGAAACTTCAATTATTTCAAAAATAAAGTATATATATACATAATTTAATCTTTAAGCATACATAATATATAATTTAATGATAAGCGAATAATACATACAAAATTCATCCCTTTTTGTAGAGTTAAATAAAATTAAGCAAGCTGAAAAAAACATGAAGATTAAAATTAGTGACAATTTGTATTCTTTTATAAGAATATTATTGCTTTTAATGAAAATATTAATTGCGCTATTTTTTTAATTAATTTAAAGTAATTACAACTTTTTACTTTCGTTTCCTACTCACTGAACAAGAAATTTATAATCCCTTTTAATCCTTTCTCATTATTAAACGCTCTAGTAATATTTTATTTACTTTCTTTAATCTAAGAATAGAAAAATTATTAATAGTGGAAATTAATACATGTATTAACATATAAATAAATATTAGATTAATTTCTCGGGACAAAAATTATGACTTATTTAAACATCCTGCCTCATCTACAAAATAGAAAATTTACTAAAAACGTATTTTTGTCATTGTACTGACAAACGAAGATTAAGACACTTACATATGATAACACTTACATATGACACTTCCACTTACATATGATAAAAGACAAATTTAAAAAATATATTTTCATATAAAACATTTTTAATGATTTTAAATTTAAAATGCTATTGTTGCTAAGTTTTCATTTATTTAGGTTATTAATTTAATTTATTTTTTATTCGGGAAATTGGAGTGCTAGAACTGATGAGACATTGACTGTTTTCTCTTATTGTTTACCTTTCCTTATGTGTGTTTTCAAATGTTTCGATCTCGTAGGAATTAGTCAATTTGTCAATAAAACAATTAGTTAGTCATTAAAACAATAAGTTAGTCAATAAAACAAAAGAATTAGTCAATAAAAAAATGTTTTTTTGTTTGCAGAAAAAATGCAAACATTTATTATTGAAAATTATTTTTTGCAAAAATTTCCCATTCAATCACTAAATATAAAAATACTTGCAAGTATTTTTAATGTATTCATTCAACGGAGAAATAACATAAATCCTTTGACGAAAAAATTTTCAATCGATAGTGCCAAGTATTTAATAAAGTTAAAGTAAATCGACAAATAAAATTATGATTAAGTAGCCCTACGTTATAAAGGAACCATACATTAAAAAATGAATACAATGCTTAAATTATGACCCATTGGGTACTGCTCGTGAATTACTTTTAGAAAGGAAATAAAGTCTGCTCAGAATATTATATTGACAAATGAAAAGGAGATAAAGGGGTTTTTGATAATTTATGATTTGCTTCTCTTTTTACTTAATTTTTTATTAAAAAGAGTTAATCTTTAAATACCAAGTGGGACTTTTTGTTGAAGAAAAACCAGCAGAATGAATTCCTTTGTTAACGATAAAAGATGACAACAATACTGCATAAATTATTATTGGTAGCATATTAAAAATTCGATAATTTTTCCAATAAATTCAATTTTTTGAATAGGATTATGCGTGAAATTTACTATTTTCCTTTGCTTTATTTACTCTTATAATAAGGCAAATGTTGTTTTTCAAGTATAAATAAAAATGTCAACTTATGCCATTTTAAGAAACAGATGTTAAGTAATAAATAATGACACACTGATATGTAAATTATTATAGAAGATCAGTTTTTGATTTTAAAACTTCTTACATGCTCATGAACAATTTTGCAGGACAATTAAGGGGTAATCGGACAATTGTGATCGATGATATAATTGCTTTTTCCTAATAATACCATATTACAAAACACTATCATAAAAATCTTAATTTCTCTCAATTTATCTACAAAATATATTATAGGAAAAGAAGCGAAAGATAATTGACAGTTAACTATTAATTTTCCCTAAAGTTAACTGATAGTTGTATAGTTAACTTATCTATGGGAAATAAAATTGTTTTTCCACATTTGGTTGTACATTTTTTTTTCTCATAAATTTTTGCAGACTGTAAAGTCTCAAGTTTATTTAGAGGTTTTATATGATATTTATTATTTCATTGAGTCAATTACTGTTTCCATATTGTTTTCATACATTTATACTTCAGAAAAAAAAACTTGCTATTTTGTTTGTTTTATATAGAACCTACATGACCCCTCTATGAGTATATTAAAGACTGACTATTTATGTACTTAATTAATTTATTTCGAAATTCCGATTACATAAAAAAATTATTGAGCTATTTTATTTAAATTTTATTATACAGTATCAATATTACTTAATTATTGATGATATCGGTCTGCCCAATGATCTAAAATAAATTTTGCACGAATAAAAAAAAAATCAAAAATTATTATTCTACAATATTTTTAAATTATTTATAGTTGGTGCATTGTGTATTGTATGTTATTTTCTGTTTAACAGCTATTAGTATACTTTATATGTAGCAAGGAACAAATTTTTCTTTCTAAATAGGCCTAAAAAACCTAAAAGATGTTTGCGTTTATAACGTGGGGCATGAAGGTATCTAACTAACTCTTCGGCATTACAGTCCATTGCTACGGATCATGGCCGCCTGCCTACTGGCAGATTCCAAAGATGATTTACGGTGTGGGTTGTCATCCCTACGGCCAACGCTCTGCAGTTATATTAGACGGGGATCCACTGCTTATAGTGGATTCTGAGCCACTACAAACATCCATGTCACAGCTGGGACCCATTATAACTCATTTTATAAACATAGTATAAAAATTGGATGATTTTTCCTACTATGTTAAAAATTATTTTTATTTATTTAAAATAAACTAATTAAAATTTTCCGTGCATAAAATTAAAAAATAACAGACTTAATGTAAATAGATTGGAATTCTAAGTGTTATAATTTTCAAGTTAAAAGGAATACACGCAGATAAACGTAATATCTTGCTTTTTAAATAGAAAAAAATATATGCCTACAAAATAATTGAATTGATTTTTTATTGAGATTATAAATAAATTTATGTTTTTAAATCACAGTTAAATTCCTCATTGCCTCTAGGTACAATTGATATTTATTTACATTTTTTACTAATTAAATTTACACAGATAAAAAAACAACATACAATATAATGCTAAGCAATACATCTTACATTCGAAGCCATTACACTAATGATACAGTTTAGCGGCATTCATTTTCATAAGGAAAATACATGATTCAGATGTAAAAAACTAATACTGGCAAAAAGACAATACCATGGCTCAAAAGTGCATCGAAGTGCGTAATAATCGAATTATCATCTCAGAGGCTGCTTATGAAATCACTTCCTCAAAAAGGAACGATTATTGATGCTCGCCGAACAAACACTCGAGAGGAAAACTTATAAAAAAAATCTTAACTTAAACCCAATAGAGTTCCGCATCCGTAATTTGCGGGGGGGGAAAACGCTGAGGTTACTGAATACCGATCCAAATGGGCACTGAGAAATCTATAAACAGGAGAAACGAAACTGTTAACCGCGCTATGAGGGAAAGAAAAAAATAAGTAAGTAAGAACGGGGGCTAAAAATGCAATGCGGGAAAAGCAACCGCAAAGGGGCTCTGCCGGCAAAGTACAAATCGTTTTTCCGTTTCTTGATAACAACCGGGTAAAGTATTCCTACAAATGTCGTCGTGCCGGGATACTTATGCAGCTGAATCTGGAATGAAAACCACCCTTCGCTTCTTCTCATTTACAACACCCCTATCTTCTCCCCTTTGGAGAGGGGAAAAAATATAAAAAAAATAGGGATTTAACGAAAAGGGGGGAAGGGAAACACGCAAGGTGTGTTACGCATTTGCAGCAGATGCAATGCAGGAAAAAAAAATAAAGGATATATAAGGGATGGAAAAGAGAGAAATATAATAATGATAAAAAAAATTGGGAAAGAAATTTCAGTCGATAGAAGATACGACATTATCTGTTCTCTCTGCCTCTCTCTCTTTCGTTCTTTTTCTTTTACCACCCCCTGATCCACCCCCGCTCTCTCTCTATCCTTTTTGTGGCGGACAATTAGGTAGCACCATCTGGCTACAACACCCCCTGCTTTGCAAGATATTGTTTTCCATGCAGCGACAAAAAGTCTGCAAAGTTCACTAACACGACATAGGCACGAGCCTAACTAAATTACATCCGTCCTTGCAGTAACTTTTTTTAGGACGTTTTATTGCAGTTGGCAGTGGTTCCCCCTTCTCCGGTTTTTCTCCCGTTTTTTTTATGGATTTTTCTTATCCCATTATTAAGTTTTCTCAACGCTTTTTCTCCTAGGAGGAAGTTTCATTAAGGATAATACCGTGTAAGGATTTCTCGTCAAAATCATTAGTTAATTATTTTTTTAATGAAAGGGGGTTCGCTCTTATTTTTTTTGTTGCTGTTGTTGTTGCTGTTTCCGGGATGGAAAGTAATTTTTTTTAATGATAAGATTTAAGGAAAGTTAATAGGACTTGTTCTGTACCATTAACATGCTTATTATATGAATAAAATATGCTTAAATAAAGCAACCGAGCTGTGAAAGAAAACTAAATGAAATTTTAAGACCAACGGCAAATATAATTTTATGCCTCCATTTAATCTCGAGGATTACATGAAAGGGTACTACAGGATAATATTATTTTAACATTATTTGCTTAAAGTATGACATCGCAGTTTTTAAGAGTGTTTCAATAAAGGACTATGTTTGCATAAACAAATGTCTTAAACTGTAATAATACACATTGCTTCTAGAATTTTTCTGATTTTAAAAATAAATGTTTTACATAGCATCCTTTAATTATAAAATCATTATAATATTTTAAAAATTTCTTTCTGCATATAAATAAATTCATAAAATTTTATTGTATACATTTTCTGTAAAAAAATATACTTCGTAATATATATATATATATATATAATCTTCGATTAAAATCTATTTTTTATATCTTACAGTGGTTAATATTTAGGCCTGATGGCCGAGTGACTAGCGCTCTGGAGATTGGTGCGGTGAGATAGGTTTCGGGTTTGAGTCCCGGCGGTACTATGGATGTTTGTTGTGGGTCGGAATCCACTTTAAGCCGTAATTCCCGATCTAATATGACTGGAAAGCGTTGGGCGTAGTGCTGACAACCCTATCAGTAAAAAGAAAAACATTTCCTCTCTCAAAATCTGCCAGTAGGCAGACGACCTTAGCTCACCATGGGTCTGTTGCACTAATGATGATGATGGTTAATATTTACCGATGCAAAATACTATTTACTGCATCAGAAATAAAAATAATCACAAAGAAATGGTTTTAAAATTTGTTTATTTTTAAAGTTTTCGACTTATTCGGTTTTTATTATGTGATTCAACAAACTAAAATGAGTTAGAACAATTTTGTTAAAATTCAGTTTGCAAGGAGAACAACTTTTTTAAGTATTATCATCAAATAAAAAGTCAATTTTTTTTTCCAAACTTTTAGAATTTCAACCATACAATTCAATGTTTTGAAATGATACATATTCAGATGTTATTCTTTCGTTTATTTCATACAAACGCATCCTTAAATATGTTAACAGTTAAAAATTGGCAGTCTTGACACGTAAAAAAACGATTTATAAAATGCTGTGAAACATTATTTTTGTCTCCTGCCATAATCGATTAACTTGTAACTTAACGACTAACTGTTTTTCACAGTCAGTATCAATGATCATATTTCTTTCATTGTTAACTTAGAAAGTCATGCAAAAGTTTTCTTACGTTCAAAATATGAAGCCTACAAGAAAACTTGAATCTTTAAGGTATACTTTAATATTTTTATTTTTATGTGGAATAAGTTTAAGCAATACTAAACGAAAAGCCAATGTTATATCTTATGTCCTAGCGATTTTCTTTCATTTTTCCTGCGTAGGAACTCTGTTGATGATATCTTGTTGTTTCTACAGATTTCGCAATAGTTTCGCAGCTTTTACTATCATAACAAGTATAATAACTCTGCTTACGTGGTGGGCTATGTATATAAAGCGCAAACAATATTTCAGAGTGCTTTACTACCTAAAGAAATTGGGTAAAGCGCAAAAACGGGATTATAGTCTGATATTTTCGCGCTGCTTTGTTATCGTATTGATGTTATTTATCGTATTTCCCTCCATATTTTCTGCTGTTATGCTCAGCAATTCAACAAGCAAAGACAGAAGATGCAATGAATGTTGGTTTAAAATATCACAGTTTCATGTGATGACAGTTTACAACTTTATTGTTCAGATATTAAGACAATTTGTAAATTGGGGCTTTACTTACATTGTAGCTATATTTTACAGCACTATCTGTACGGAACTCAACCGTATTGTTTGCAAGTTGATTAAAGACATACAGCTGCAGAATTTTCACCTGCACCAAGAGAAAAGACAACACTACAGAGATGTTGTTCGTACCATGATGGGTTTGGAAGATTCTTTGTCTCTTATTATTTTTTTGGTCTTCTGCAATTGCTTCAACGAGTTTTTCAGAGGAATCACTCAGCTGTTGTTCCATCCAGAAATGAATGCCAGACCTCGTATCTGGGTGATAGCTTTTGCTTATTTTCTTGGATCTTCAATAACTTTCGCTACAGCCGTTTTCACAGCAGACAATCTTCAACAAAACTTTGCCTTCCTCCGAAAGACGATGCTGGAAACTTCTGAATTCAAATCGGAATTTACGTCTTTACCTGAACTCTTACAATGCGATTTGGAATTACTCGAAGATAAAGACAATCTCCAGCTCACGGCTTGGGGCATGTTCTCTGTGAAGAAAGGATTAATGATCACGGCCTTGGCATCGTTGATTTCATATAGTGTCATTCTAGGCCAACTAAAACTTTGAATTCTATTTTACATTGTGCTCACAATTTGATTAAAGGCATGCAATCGCATGATTTTCACTAACATTAAGAAAAAGCCACAACACTATACAAATAGTTCAATAGTTGATTCAATGAGTGATTCAGATCAAACAAAAAATATTTTCCACCAGATCTGAATATTCGATCTTTTTTCTGGATGCTATCAATTGCTTATTTTATTGGACTATTATTATCACTATCGCTTATTATTATTTAGCTTTCGCTATTGGAATTGAACAAAATAGCACAGTTAAAGCGTTGTATAGGATAGCTGAAGATCTACAATAAAACTTTGACTATATTAGGAAGATGAATTTTGAAGCATACCAAAATTTTGCATTTGGTACCAGAATGCATACCAAAGTTTAAATCTTTACCAGAATTCTTGTAATGTTATTTATAATTACTCGAAGATAATCTCCAGTTCACTGCTTGGGGTATGTTCTCTGTGAAGAAAGAATTAATGATCACGGCCTTGACATCTTTGATTTCATATAGTGTCGTTCTAGGCCAACTAAAACTCTAAATTCTATTTTGCATTGAGAATGATATTACTCACAATTTGATTAAAGGCATACAATTGCACGATTTTTAATAGCATCAAGAAAAACGACAACACCGCACATATAGCTCTACAATTGAATCAGTGAGTGATTCAGGAGATAAATCAAGTATTTTCCATCAGAACTGAATATTCGATCTTATATCTGGATAACATCATTTGCTTATTTTATTGGGCTCCATAGCTTTTGCTATTGGAATTGAATTGGCATAGCACAGTTGAAAAGTTGCATAGGACAATTAAAGGTCTACAAGAAAACTTTGCCTTTTTCAGGAAGATGAATGTTGAAGATTCAGAATGCGTACCAAAGTTTAAAACTTTACCTGAACTCTTGTAATGTGATTTGGAATTACTCGAAGATAATCTTCAGCTCACGGTTTGGGGCCTGTTCTCTGTGAAGAAAAGATTAATTATCACGGCCTTGGCATCGTTAATTTCCTATAGTGTAATTCTAGGCCAATTAAAACTTTGAATTATATTTTACATTTACATTGATAATGATATAGCTTGTAGTACAATTTGATTAAAGGCCTACAACTGCATGGGGCTCACTAGCATCAAGTAAAACGAAAACACCACACAGATAGTTCTACAATTGATTCAGCAAGTATTCAGCAGTATAAAGAAAGATCTTTGTATGATAATGCATACATTCGGTCATTTTTCTGCTCCATATGCAAATTCTATAATTTTGTAACATAAGGCTAATTTGCAAATAAAATATTAGTAGCAAATTGTTTTAATAAAAATGTAAAATTGCTTTAGAACTATATTGGTTCATTTAAATTGTAGTTTTAATTTTAATTGTAGTTCATTTAAATTGTAGTTTTAATTCTAGCTTTAATTCAGTTTTAATTTCATAAATAATAAGATTTCTAAGGATATTTATTTATGTTAATTTTTTGTCAAATGTTATCCCTTGAAACTTTTAAAATGTCGTACAAAATTTTAAATTCATGATAAATTAGTATACAACTTACGTAGATTTATAAGAAAATAACTTAGTTATAGTATTTTAATAATAAACAAAATCATTATTTATTAAATGCATTCATTTAAATAATATTTTTTGCAATGACTTAAACTAATTGTTTTACATTTCAGCATTTATGTAATTTTTCACTATTTCGTTTAGTTTTTTACCAAATTAATAAAAAATATATTTATACTATAGTAATAATGATAATTTATCACATAAAAATAATAATACATTATCACACAATAATAATGATAATCTATCACATAATAATAATGATAATCTATCACATAATAATAATAATTTATCTCATAATAATAATGATAATTTATCACAATAATAATGATAATTTGTCACAATAATAATCTATTATTTGTAAAAGAGTTTCTTAGTTAAAGAAATTATGAAAATTTATCGAACTTAATATTTAAAATTTGACAATTATTAAAATTCTTTAATAGATATAATAGGCTTTCAAATATTAAAACATAACATGAATGGAGCTTCCATGTTTCTTATATTCTTACATAATATACATAATATATATAAGATGACCGTAGAGCGACAAAAAAAACCAAACCAAACTACATAATATATATAGATTTCCCCATATTAAATTAGAATGTACATGCTAAATATGAAAATGTTTAAACGCTAATATGAGTCTGCAATCAATATATTAAAAGTTAAATTAATTTAAAAGAAAAAAAATAATATCAGCAAGTAGCCAGTACAAGTTTTAATCATGAAAATTTTTGTGAAATTCATTTGCATTTATTTAGTTAAATTGCAGAATGCAAAGTTTATTGCAAAACACATAATTAGAACTGTCGATGCATTTGAAGTAAAATTTACAGTTCTTCTCCCAGGAGTTTTCGATTGATATTAAAAAAAAAAAAATACAGAAAAGCATTTCAATCAATTTTCTGAAACTTAAAAGCAGAATTTAAGCTGTTTTACTAGTTCAAAATGGGTGAGTTACAGGGTTTTTATAATTTAAATAACTCGGTCATGCATGAAATATTAATGTATATAGCAATGCTATGCATACTACGGACAGTCTGTACTACAGTATTATTTGAAACATGACTAATCGAGGACTTAACATATAAAAAAATGAAAATTGGTTAAAAAAACACAAAGATTGATAATTGAGTACAAAAATACAAAACAATGAGTATTTTGAAATATACAAAAATTGATAATTGGTTAATCGATAACTGGTTAAAAAAAGCTTTTATGGTTTTCAATAAATAAAACGAGATTCATAAACTCAAATGCCTTTACCACATATAAATAAGTATTAAAAATTTCGTTTCTTAACCTGCAAAAATTCATTATCAATGTCTGCTCTTTTTTTTTTTTTTCTCCATAAATTTCTTTCTTTCATTATTTTTTATTCGGTAAATCGTAAAGTTGAATTTGACATTAGAAGTAACTTACATTTTTTCCAATTTGAATTGATCTTTTTTTTTTTTTTCGATAAAATTTTCCGAACTAATGACTTTTCCTCAACCTTCTTAGAAAAGGACATACTTTTTTCATGAAGCTTGGTTATATCGAACTTTTGTTCTAAATTGAGCTACTTCCTTTTTTTCCGGGGGCACTGAATTATTTTTCGTACTCTTTACCAGAAAAAAATTTATTTTACATGTCGAAAGCAATTACATATAGAAGATAATTCAACTTTCAAGTTGATATACATCCACTGCCTATGTGTACATATATAAATAATTCATAGATTACGTAATAATTTAACAAAATATAATGTCAAGTTTATATTCTCGCCAGACACTTACATATACAATGGAGAAGGCCTGAATAATTGAAATAAAGCATCACATATAACGATCCGAAAATACATGGTGAATCCGGACTGTACGAAGCCAGCTATGACATATTGCTGTATTATATACAGTTGCGTTTTCCTATTGTTTATTATAACATTTATTAAATGGGTTTTGTTTGTCGTTCTACGGCCATCTGGTGCACACGAGGGCTAAACAGGCCGGGACCTACAGTTTAAATTGGAATCCTAACCACTCACAAACATCCGTGCCATGCCTACAGGATTCGAACCTGAAACCTGGGTTACCAAAGGCCAGAGCTCCAGCTACTTGGCCACCAAGCCGCTTATTGAATGGGAGAAC
This sequence comes from Caerostris darwini, assembly GCA_021605075.1. NCBI lineage: Eukaryota > Metazoa > Arthropoda > Arachnida > Araneae > Araneidae > Caerostris > Caerostris darwini. The sequence continues at coordinate 108,622 of BPLQ01014217.1, forward strand.
AGAAAAACTAGAGAGATTTAAACACATGGCTGCTTAATTTTACTATCCTGCCCTTGCCGCTTAGAGGCCATTGACCACCTCACCCCTCAGTTACTGATTAATTAGATCTGTTAATTTTCTAATTGAATTTCTATGCAAAATGCATCTAATATACGTAATGTGTACGTAAATGTTTATAATATATCTTAACAAAGCTTTTAGTAGTTCCAAAGTTTGAAAGTTTTATACATACTTACGATTAATATTGCAACATAAAGTGAGTAAAGCATATTCAAAATAGTCATTTTTGACTTTTAAATTTCAATTATCACGAATTTTACAAAACACACTGATGTATATATATACGGCAAAAGGAAAAAAAGACAAATTCATCCAACTTATTCAAGTATAACTCGAGTCTAAAACTTATTCGAATATAACTTCTACTTTTAATACGCCATTATTAATACAGATTTTTTTTCATATAAAAATTTCTGCATTATTTTTTTCTTATAAATATAATTATATTTTTTTCTTCTATTTATCAAATTGTTATTCAATAAATCGCATTTATTAATAAATTAGTTTTATGAATATGATGTCAAATTTTTTACGAGACGAATTCAAAAAGGAAAAAACACTAAGACTCAAAATTTTCAAAATCAAAATCAAAGTTACTCAAAATTTTAAAAGATCTATTCATTATTTTATTTCTTCCTTTTCATTGGCGCAACAGCCCAATGGTGTGCCAAGGCTGTCTGCCTGCTGGCAGATTTCGAGGCAAGGGATGGTTTCTTTTTTTTAAGTAGTAATGTTGTCAGCCCTACGCTCAACATTCATATTAGGCTGGGACTGCGGTTCAAAGTGGATTCCGAACCACTACAAACATCCATGGCACCGCCGGGACTCGAACTCGAAACATATGTCCCCGAGTGCTAGTCACACGACCATCACGCCCTATTTTTTTTAATTGCGTTTTATAAAAGATTATGTTAAATTTGAGTGAATTTAGAGGAAAGATTATCAAACACATATTCGCGACATCTTAAATAATTTTGTTATAAAACTTTGTAAAAGATGTGGCATAAAAGCGTGATCCTATTATTTATATACATTTGACAAACAATTTTCTTGAACAAAATTTTTATATTTGTGCATTGTCTTTTCTTTTTCCATATCTTGTTATTTTTGAAAAAATAGGATTCAGGCATATTCTTTTTATATTGTTTTAGAAAAAATAGGATTCAGGGATATTCTTTTTATATTGTTTTAGAAAAAATAGGATTCAGTGATATTCTTTATTCAATATCTTTATACATTATGTGAAACAAATATTTTTCCGTCCAATCCAAACGATTTTCGGTGACCCAAAATGGATGACCAAAAGCACTTGAGGAACCTTTTTATACAAAAAGGATCGGTAAAATCAACTCAAAAAGAACTCTAAAAGAATGACAAGGAAACACGCTGGGCCTTTACATTTGATGGTGGCCATCGAGACAATTTATATCCGGCTATTGGTTTGGCCCCGGATTTATGATCGCCTAGATAGACTAGCAGAGCAAAGGAACAGGGAAACCCTCCCTGAAGAACAAGCAAAAACTCCAAAAGATATGTGTTATTGCGGATAAATTCTGTCGTTTCGAACCGTCGTAGTACCTCGCCAGAAATGGCTCATAAGACCCGTAGAAGAGCAAGAGTTACTGCTACTTAGAACGACTCCTTTTTTCCCCAACCCCCCTGGTCAAACCCCCCTCCCCCTATAAAGCGTATCAAACAGCGAGCAACACTGCTCAAGACCAGGCAATGGCCTCCAATCACAAAAAGGTCTCCATTTTATCTTGACTTTATTCAGGTCATATATATTTCTTTGTCGAAGGTCCATTTTAGGATTGTGGGGTGAGGGTCTCTTGGTGGAAGGGGGAAAAAAACAGTATGTTTCTCGTTTTTGTAAAATTTAGAAATTTCTTTTTTGGAAAGGGTAATGGTATTAAGATGTTTCTTATCTAGATTGTTACAAAGGACTATAGAAGAGAAAAAAAAAGATAAACCAATGCATGAAAGTTAAAGTCATCTAACATTTAAAATAAAATCCTTAAGATCGGAGGGAATTTCATGGAGAATCGAAAATACTTCCCTCAGTTTTTCCCTGGCAAAGAAAGTAAAATGTAATAAATACAGATACAATATTTGTTGCAATTCTATTCAGGCTGAAGGGTTCTAGGCTGAAGGGATTATGTTCTGAAGGGAAAATTGATTTGTATCTTTTTTTTGTGATTTATAAATCAATGATAAAATTAAAAGGATATTAGAAAACAATGCTTGAAATTTATAGTTTGTTAAAAAGATTCTTCATATAGCTAGATTCTTTGATGGGAAAATTTAAAAAAAATAGTTGTTTGCAATAATAAGCTCAGCCGGATCTCATTTCAATTTGACTATATTATCTGCAGTTTTATTCGATTTAAAAAATTCTTTTTTTAGGCAATTCGTTTAGTACATTACATATACATATATTATTTAGTACATTACGGAGTATTATTAAATATTAATTGGCATTATACACTGAAGTGACAAAAGTCATGGGATACCTCTTAATATCGTGTCGGCCCTCCTTTCGCCCGGCGAAGTGCAGCAACTCGACGTGGCATGGACTCAACAAGTCGTTGGAAGTCTTCTGCAGGAATATTGAGCCATGCTGTCTCGATAGACGTCCATAATTGTGAAAGCGTTGATGGTGCAGGATTTTGGGCACGAACAGACCACTCGATGATGTCCCATAAATGCTCGATGGGATTTATGTCGGGAGATCTAGGTGGCTAGATCATTCGTTGGAATTGTCCAGAATGTTCTTCAAACCAATCGCGAACAGTTGTGGCCCGGTGACATGGCGCATTGTCATCCATAAAAATCCCATCGTTGTTTGGGTACATGAAGTCCATGAATGACTGCAAGTGATCTCCAAGTAGCTGAACATAAGCATTTTCAGTCAATGTTCGGTCCAGTCGCACCAGAGGACCAAGTCCATGCCATGAAAAAATAGCCCACACCATTACGGAGCCGCCACCAGCTTGAACAGTGCCTTGCTGACAGTTTGGGTCCATGGCTTCATGGGGTCTGCGCCACACTCGAACCCTACCATCAGCTCTTACCAACTGAAATCGTGACTCATCGGACCAGGCAACGGTTTTCCATTCATCTAGGGACCAACCGATATGCTCACGTGCCCACGAGAGTCGCTGCAAGCGATGTCGTTCTGTCAGTAAAGGCACTCGAGTCGGTCTTCTGCTGGAATAGCCCAAGAAAGCCAAATTTCTCCCCACAGTTCTAACAGACAAGTCCCTTGTAAGTCCCACATTGATTTTTACGGTTATTTGACGCAGTGTTGCTTGTCTGTTAGAATTTACGACTCTTTGCAGACGTCGCCGGTCTCGGTCGTTAAGTGCAGGCGGTCGACCACTGCGCTGTCCATGGTGGGATGTTATGCCTGAAATTTCATACTCTCGGCACACTCTTGACACAGTGGAACTGGGAATGTTGAATTCCCTAATGATTTCCGAAATGGCATGACCCATGCGTCTAGCTCCAACTAACATTCCGCGTTCAAAGTCTGTTAATTCCCGTCGTGCGGTCATCATCACGTCAAAACCTCTTCACATGAATAACTTGAACAGAAATGAAAGCTCTGCGAAAGCACTGCGCATTTATACCTGTTCTACGCGATGCTACTGCCATCTGAAAATTTGCATATTGCTATCCCATGACTTTTGTCACTTCAGTGTATACATAACTTAAAAATGTACATTCTACTCTAGTTGCTCCGTTGCGCTTGCATTTAAAAAAACGTATAGTAATATGTTTCATTATATTTCTTCAGATACATTGCTCTCAATGAATTCAAGAACTAACAGTAAATTAAAATAATTCACAGTTAAATTGCACTAAAAATATTTGTACTTAACAAAAATAAATTATTTTTACATACTTGTAATTTAATATAAGGAATGATAATTTGCCTAAAATTCGAGATCCCAAAAATAATTTATACAAAAATTTATTTTTGATGACGAATCAGTTTTCTTCTTAACAAATTGTGAAAAAGATATTAATTAAATTAGGATTTAAAAAAAAATATGTATCCAAATTTATGTAATAAATTAAATTAAAAATAATAATGAACAAAACGTTTTGTGATATTTAATTTAAAACACATTATTAAATAAATGTGTTTTTTCATTTTAAAGCAGTTGTTTCATAATAAATCAGTAAAAAAACAAGTAATATAAAAAAAAAAAAAAATTTAAAGTCAATTCCTACTCTTTTTCACTCTACTGCAGAAAGTCCTATATAAATAATTTTCATTCATATTTTTAAAATCTATCTGGCGCCATCTATTGTTAGATATATGCAACTTAAATCTAAAACAAAAAAATAATAATTAATTAATTTAATTTAATTACTGAATTAATATTTGAAAAAACTATATTAACATCCAGTGTCATCCACTACAAGTTCAAAAAAAAAATGTATTTGAATTTGAGTGGATGAATAAAAAGTATTTTATGAAGGATTGAAAATTTGAACAAGATATCTATGGGGAGAGTGTGAGATAATAGAAGGAATTGAATAAGAACAACATTTACTATTGATTACATTTATTATTGTTGATAAAACAACATTTATTATTAATATTATTATTATTATTATTGTCATTGTTATTATTACTATTGTTATTGGTAAAAAATATTTACTATTATTACATTTACTTTAAAAACAGAAAGCATTACATTTTTCCGTAAGTGAAAAAAATTATGTTTATAATTTAATAAATCATAAAATGCGCATATAAGTTGGAGCACTGTATATTGTATAATGCGAATCAACACAATGTATAAAAAACAACATTTCCAAAACTTTTAACGAACAGAAAAGTTAATTATACTTTCAGACGTTCAATTATGACGTTCTTTACATCTTTAATTATTCTCTCCTCACTATTCTTATATTTTCTTCGGTTATTAAGGAGAAAGCACTTTGTTACAAAAATTGTATAAGAGTAAAATAAATGCTTATTTCCTGACTAATTCCTTTATCCTTAGGAAGGGGTTAAGTAAAATAATAATCTCCACAAATACTGATAAAAATTTGGTGTGAAATAAGATTGATCCCAATGCTTGTTTTATCAAAATAAAAATAGTAATTATCTCATAATCTGATCTATCATGTTAAAATTCTCTTAAATATTAAGTTTTGTGAAAGCTTTATTATAATGTAAAGTTAGTTTTAAATTGTTATAAAAATTAATAAACTTATGCAATTTACACACATATAATAAAAGATTTGATAAATTGAACGAAAAATTCGTCCCCTTTTTCAATTAAAAGTGGACAATTATAGAGCAAAAAAACATTTAATTAAAACATTTCGTGATTTCAAGATAATGGTAAAATCAAAAAATGCATGTAGATTTGTAAATATACACTACGTACTATATATTTACAATCTATATGTTATATAAATATGTATTTTATAAATAAATAATATGTATACACTTTCTACAATCATATTAGGCCGACCTACGAATATATATATGCAAATATATATATATCAGAATATCAGAATCCACTTTAAACATTCCGGTTTAATATGATTGTAGAGTGTTGGGCGTAGGGATGACAACTCTACCCTGTAAGAAAGAAAAACATCTCGTGTCTCAAAATCTGTCAGTAAGTAGACGGCCTTGGCCCATCTTGGGGCTGTTGCGTCAATGCAGAAAAAGAAAATATAAATAAATTGTAAATTTATAGGTTATTTTAATTTATTTCAATTATAAGTAATTTTTTAAAGAATTTTCAAATTTAGATTTTTCAATATTTCTTGTCAGAATTCAACAAATACAGTTTATGATATTAACGTTTATTACAGTTTATGATAAAAAAAATCTGTTAGCTTTTATCATAGCAAAATTCAACAGTTTTTATAATGATATTTTCGAGAACAAAAATTTAAAATTATCGAATAGAAATTTCTATTCATTATTTAAAACATAATTTCACAGTTAGGGTTTTTATAGCATCCAACGTCAAATTGTATACAACAACTATATATCTTATTTAAGCTTAAAAGCAAAATTCTTTTTAAATTTATTAAAGTTTCAGATATTTTTATGATATGCTCAGTTCGAAGACTTTTCTATAATAAAGGTAAATTTAATATATATTCTTTTGAAAAGAAAATATATATATCTATAGAAATTTCTATTCATTATTTAAAACATAATTCACAGTTAGGGTTTTTATAGCATCCAACGTCAAATTGTATACAACAACTATATATCTTATTTGAGCTTAAAAGCAAAATTCTTTTTAAATTTAATAATGTTTCAGATATTTTTATTAAGTTCGAAGGCTTTCTATAATAAGGGTAAATTTAATATATATTCTTTTGAAAAGAAAATATCTAATAATAATTTTAATGTTTTCCCCCTTTTTTTTTTTTTTTTTTTTTTTTTAAAGTTATTTTTCATAACAGAAACTTCTATAATACTTTATTCATTAATAATAACAAAAAAAAAAAAAAAAATTTTTTTTTTGAGGAAAAAAAAAAAATTCGATAGCATTATAATCGTATAAAAAGTAAAACCAAAATTATTATAATTAAAAATAATTTAAAACAAGTTCTAATAAAATCAAATAGAATATCTGCTTTAAAAGTCTAATAGAACTTGACCTGAAAGATTTGCTTTTACTGTTATTTTCTGAAAACTCAACAAGGGAAAAAATGGTACAAGGGAAAGCAAAATCGACCATCAAAAAAGAACGCAAGACAAAGAAAAACAAAAATAGTATCCAAAAATCGTATTCCATATTCCTGATAGAAGCAAAGAAATTTTGTTTAAACAAATGCATACAGAACGGTTATTTATTACAATGAAAAGGATTTATTTGAAAATAGATGACAAAAAATATATTTACAGAAGCACTCAAATAAACGTTTACAAAAACTATGTCGGTGAATATTTTTAAACAATATTTTATGCCCTTACTCAAAAAAATGGAACGCACTTTATTGATTGTCATTTTATATATTAAAAGTTTCTTAATATTTAAAAAAAAACGCATTTACGAAAAAATAACAAAGAACGTTTTTAAAAAATTATTTATTATTATCTTCATATATTATGGTCAAAGTATTTGTATTTTTTTGTCAAACGTTTGTTTGTTGTTGTTTTGCTTGTTTGCTTGAGTTTTTAAGAAATTATTTATTATTATCCGTATACTATTATTGTCTATGAATTTGTATTTTTTTTTTTTCGAGTTTATACACATCGAAAAAAATTTTACTTATTTCTCAATCAGAATTTAAAATTCATTTTTAAAATTTAATGATGCTAAAATAAAATTTAAAAAAAAAACTGTATAAAATATTTTAAATTTTAAATTAATTAGAAAGTTATAACTAATAATATTTTACAAAAATATTAGCAAAATTTAAAGCAACAGAAAAGGATGGGAAACTATAGTGTTATTGCATTATTATGCCATTATTTAAATGTTATTGGAAACGTTATTAATTAATTTTGAAAGGGCTCTTTACTTTACATTTTCAGAAAATATCAATGTAAAGAAAAATATGTTCGAGACAAAAAAAAAAATACGAAAAACCTATCAATCATAAGAAAATTACTAATACTAAATGGTTTTTATCATCAAGATTGTTATGGGCAGCTTTTTAATGACAAAGATATTAATCTGAAGGACAAAAGAATATTGCTAATTGTCGACTTCTGTTTCTAATAAAAAAATTAAAATCAATTATACAGAATACTTATTCCTAACAATTAATTCCTGATCATATATTGAATTGTAAGATGGTCAATAAATTATTCACTTGATTTTATATAATTATTATATAATTTATATAATAATTGATATTTAATCTAGTTATAATACCCAAAATTTATTCAAATCGTTTCAGAAGCTCAAAAAAAAAAAAAAAAAAAAAAAAAAAAAAAAAACTTCATTAAAAAGAACGTGTTAAATTTTAAAAGATCATTCATTTACTTTTGAAATTTCCCTCCAATAATAATTTTTTGTCATGGGTTATTTAATAATTAAAATGACCGGAGAAAATTTTGTGAAATTCTCTCTTAAAATTACATGTTAAATTCATTAATCTAACTGTGAAAATTTATTTTACTCAAAAAGGTTTAGAGAAGTATTAAATATATTTTTTGCAAGTAAATGCATCATGTTGTTTGAAATAAAAATGACTTATTTTAAAAGTTAATTAAATAATTAAATTTGTTTTCTTCCATGAGAAAAACAATTCTTTATTTTGTATTTATTCTTTATTTACAGATTGCACATTAACATTTTAATAATAAATCTATTGTAGTGCTTTAGATGTTTTGTTAACTTTAAAGTTACAATGCCAATAATAATAATGCCAATGCATAGTTTTTGTTAACTTTTTTTGACTTGGTACTTTGAGATGTATGATCTCTGATACTGTTTTATCTGAATTTATCCAAATGTTGTTTAAAATACTACAATTTACAGATAATAGAATTTGACTAAAGAGAAAATGAAACCGTTATCAAGGAACTACTCTTAAACACGAAATTCTTGAATTCATTGCCTATGACGGCTTACAAATTCCATTTTAAAACAAAAGAATCGTTGCTTAGCTTTTGCAAATAGTTCTCAATTTGGGTATTTGTACATCGTAATGGGTATCGCAGGTTACCGTCCATTATGTTTGAGCGTGTTATGTGTTTGGTCAAGGGTAACCTGAACCAACAGCAACAACTTCAACTAAGAGTCTGGTTTGCTCTGCTATGCACAATTAACTGTGAGTATCTAGGGATGGCCACTGCGTCCCTGAGATCACTTAAAGTGAAACATAGAACCTGTTATATTAGATGTTCCAAGATGCGTGCATTATGAGTTCACAGAATATAATATAATTATTCTGCGAATTCATAACCGTAAACTCATAAATAAAACCGGCAATATCTGTCATATATTCGCCAGAATATTATTTTAAAATCAAGTTAATTTTTTCTCGTAATTTCGACAGTTAATTTCTGAGTATATGGATGCACAATGGATGTATTTTTTAATACATTGGTTTTCACTACTTTGGCCATTATAAAATAAATATATTTTGTAAAAGTGTGATAATTCTCACGGGTCTGAAAAATGTTCAAGGCGGGCCGTGGATTGGCCACCCCAGGCTTATAGGGTTTAAGAGACTTTGTAGATAAATAAATGTAATATCAAAGATCTGCATCTTAAATACATTAAAAATAGATTTACCATTTTGAAACTCGTCTCCATTAGGAACAAATTTTAAAATATTTGCACTATAAATATTAATCTTGTTTAGATAAAAGTACATATTATATTAGTCATAACTCAAAACAAACAGAGCTATAAAATTTTTTATGAACTTAAACAATTTATTTATTAAGCTAACTGATATTTATACTTATTGGCATGATTTACTGTGGGCAAAACAAGCCAACGATAAAATGTATCTGAATTCTGCTAAGTTTAGTGAAAAAAAGGCAATTCTTTATAAATTGAGACTTCTGTATTTATATATACAACTTGCACCACTGTCGTCCACAGACATCCCCCTTGCATCCGCAACCCATTGACTTGAAACAAATAGCCTTCGACACAATATAAAAAGCGAAACTAAAAATTTGACATTGAAGCCCGCTGGTGGAAGCTCGGTTGATTTACGAATGGCCGAGGGGCATTACTCATATCAGCTGAAGGAACAACACTATTACACCCCCACCCCCCTTCCAACCCCAACCCCCTTCATGGCTATTTCTATGTGCTCCCCAATTCCAAACTGCAAAAAGCTTCCCTCCAAAACGTCAGTGTCCATAGAGATCACTTTTAAAATCACCCCGTTTTTGTTATTGTTGTCAAATCGATTCTTTCAGACAACCTGTCATCGATATATATATCCATCGAAATAGAGAATTCCTCGGATTCCGTTCCGGGCTTGTTGTTGTCCTTTTTTTGGATCCGTTATTATTTTTTTTATTTTATTTTATTATTTTTTTTGGCGTGGCATCATCTTGAGGTTTCTAGGATACGAGTGAATCATGGCTACAGAATCGTTTTATATGACTCTGTCACTATATATTGCGCGCATGAAAAGCCTCATAGGGTATGCCACTAGGGAGAAAAAAGGTTTGCTTTTTTTTCCTTCTTCCTTATATCTATATATTTATAGGATGTCTTTATTATTGTATATTTTCTTTTCCTACTTCTTTTGGGGATATTTTTATTGAGATAATACGATTGGATGGCTAGGGAATAGAAATGTTGTAATATTTATGGGCAGATTTATTGCCCATAGAGGCGTACGTTTTCGTGTTTCATTTGTGTCTTCTCATTGGCTGGAATGGGAGGAAGACAATTTTTGTCAAAGCAATCGCTGTGTTCATAGGGTACAATAAACTGTTTTGTTTACACGTTGTTTTGTTGTTCAAATTTTTCTTACGGCCAATAAAAGGCAGTAAATTAGGATGCTCAGAATCAGAAACTAAGCGATAAAATTTAATAAAAAGGGACATTTATATTAAATGGAGTGTGTGGATATATGTTAAGGAAACATATTTATTTAAAAAATTATAATTTATGCGGATGATGTAAGAATAGTGTTCCTCGACTTAGTCTGTAAAAAAGGAATTTCCATTTTTGTCCATTTATAATGAATAACAAACTGAAAAATAAAGCACACCAAAAATCATATTTAGATTTTTTTTTTTTTTTTTGAATTAAAATAAAAGAACAAGAGTTTTAATAAAAAGTTTTTTTTCTCATAACGAAGCAGTGTTATTAAGCAGAAAAAAATGATTTATTGAAAAAGATTTTTAATTGAATACATCAGAAAGTGGATTTGTCTTAAATCTCTGAACAAGATTATACGCATGAAATACATTTGGTGGCATAAAGATGAATATATCACTCAAGAAATAATGAAGATTAATCCATTTATTTTCAGCATTATTAAGAAATCCTACTCATCCAATACTTAAACTGAAATTTTGGTTTTAATGTTTCAGTTTATGCTTTAAAATAGACTTGTGGCTAATTGGTCTTGCTGATATTGGTATATATTGTTATCAATATACATTTTAAATATTTTTTATGCGGTGTTGTTTCTCAACTTTAAAGCCTTAATTAAACAATAACCCAATCCTAAAATTAACTAGCTACAACGTCTACCCAACACACACATTAACCATTATGAATTCCGCAATAACCAATACTTCAAATTAAACCTACAAGTTCGAATGCCTTCAGAGACTTATATAAGTTGGAAAAGGAAACATACTCACATGAAATAATTCACAAACAAAATCATGATTTTAAATATAGGCAAAAGTGTATTAATTTGTATTTACATTTTAAGTTTGAAAAAATTCATACAATTAATGTTATCTTAGTAAAAGTGAAATTTATATAATGCATTAATCAAATATAACATATGCACATTACCACAATAAGAGTTAATAATTAAAAAAATAGTAGGTTTATTTGTGGTATGGGTTATCGCGGAATTCATAATGGTTAATGTGTGTTGGGTGTAGCTATTTATTTCTAGGATCTGGGTTATTGTTTAATTAATGGTTTAAAGTTGAGTAACAACACCACAATTGTTGCTAAAAAATACGATAAAGATTTTCAGGCTAATTATTTCAGAAAACATTATTTTAATCACCATCTTTATTCTCACATTATTTTTACTTATTATTCAGTTCATGAATACTTAATTTTAAAAAGTTTTTGATTATTAAAATTGCAAAGTTCATTTATAATTTTTATTGTTATCATTACATAAAAAAACATTTAATATTTTTTCAGTTATAATCATCTTTTTAATCGTTATTTCAATTTGCAATTATTTTAATACCTTTAACATGCTTAATACTTAATATTTGTAAATATGCAAAAAAATATTTGATTTGTATCTCTGATGATAATTAAAATTGTTTTTTTTTGCAATATTTGTTAAATCATTGTTTGAATTTTAAACCATTTGATTTGATGGAAAATTGTATGAAATATAATAAAAAAGTAATTTACTCTTTCACTAGTTTTATGTGGAAAAGTATTTGTTTCTTATCCCACTTGGTAGACGGCAGCATCTAGACCAGGGGTGGCCAACCCGCGGCCCGCTTTGAATTCTCCGGCTCGTGAGATTTAGTACATTTTTACAAAATATATTTGTTTTATAATGGCCGAAGTAGTGAAAACCAATGTATTAAAAAAATACATTTTGTGGGTATTATATATTCAAAAATTAACTCGAAATTATGAGAAAAAAGTAATCTTGATTTTAAAATAATATTTTTGCGAATATATGGCAAATATTGCTTGTGTTTATTTATGAGTTTACAGTTATGAGTTAGCAGAGTAATTAAATTATATTCCGCGAACTCATGATGCGCGAGCTTCTTGGAACGTCTAATATAACAGGTTCTATGTTTCACTTTAAGTGCGCTCAGTGACCATTCCTAGATATGCGCAGTTGATTATTGATAGCAAAACAAAATCGATAACAGACTCTTAAATGAATTTGTTAGCACTTTTGGTTCAAATTACACTTGCGAATCGATTTTTTTTTCTAAAATGATATTGACCAAACACAAAACACACTCAAACATAACGGATGCTAACCTGCATCACTGATTACGATGTGCAAATACCCAAATTGAGATAGATTTGCAAAAGCTAAGTGAAGGAGTGGAGAAATAAATATCGCACTAGTATCATTTTTTTATTTAATTTATATTTATATATTTTTTATATTTCATTTTTAGTGTTATATATTTCTTCACAATGTGCGTTTAGTATCATTATTATTATATTAATTATGCATACACGTAAGAATATTATAGTAAATCTATACTAATAACTCATTATGTTTAAATTTTTCCCTCCAAAAAAATTTCTATAGTGGGTCTAAATCTAATATGGGGATATATAATTTTATAAACGCCCCGAGAAGTTGTGATTCATTTTCAAAGTGACCCGCAAGATCATCTGGGTTGGTCATCCCTGATCTAGACCAAGTCCAAGAACCCCGGGTGTTCTCATGGAAGGATGGAAGGGGGAAGGCAGTTTCTTTTATGATGGAGCACCCATAAGTAGAAGTCTGACTTGGCTCCGTGATGCTAAAGAAGGTGATCAGTGCCTTCCAAGAGGACTTTTATGGGCAGCAACCCCACATTTGTTTATCATTGCACATTTGCGATAGGAGAAAACCCTTAAAACTCCCATCACGCAGTCTGACTAACGATTCAAGATGCTGAACCTCACAAACGGCATCGAGGCTCCCCGTTTCTTGAAATAGTGTCTATAACAAAGCAGCCAGCGGATTGAACCTCCGCCCTAATTCTCAACCGCTGCTCGCATTGCCACTGACCCACGAGTCGGGCCTAGTTTTATGTACATTATGGAAGGGAAGTCGATAAGAAATGCGATGGCTAACATTAAATCATATTGACATGTAATGGCTGCTATTATTGAAAGACATAAAGCTGCAGTATTAAGACAGCAAAAAATGTGGCTTCAATACAAGTTTTGTCTGCCGAATAAGATGATGTGATTAATAAATATAATTGGTAAGACGTATAATATAGATAAAGTAAATGTGAGAGAACATATAATTTATTGTGCATGATTTTCTATGGGGCAACAAAGTCATAATCTGTTCATTTACATGTAATAATTGGAATTAATTGCCTTAAAAATATGACGTATTCAGACATCATTCCATTCATTCATTCAAGATTGGAGAAAGTTCCTTTGTACATGCGAATCTTGTTTTTGTTTATATCAAGTGAATGAAAGAGTCCTTGTTGAATGTTTTCCGATGAAAAATATGGAACCACGAATGCATACATCAGCATCAGAACAGCAAAGTTAGTGAGAGCTAGGCTAATTTAAATCGACAATTATAAATAAAAAATTACTGTATTTTGGAATTAATTATAAAGATTACCTGTGAATAATAAAAATACAAATCCCATTTGAATAATTTAAATAGTTGTTTAAAATTTTTAATTAATAGAAAATAAATAATTATGTGTTTTGTCTAAAATATCTGCTACTGATTGCTTAGAAAAGATACTTTTCTAAAGAAATGCACATTTAACACTAGGCTATATAACAGAAAAGTATAAAGATACTTTCATAATCAAACACATAAAATAATTTAGTAAAGTGTTTTTTCAACATTTGAATAATGTATTGATTTCATAATAATATGAATTCAGAATTATAAACTACGATAAAAACTTCTGTAAATAAACCTCGCTTTAATTTCTTTACAAAAAAAAAAAAAAAAAAAAAAAAAAAAAAAACATTTTTAGGCTAAAATACATCTAGCCTTAATCTTATTAATATCAAAATGCTACATGTTAAAATATGTATATTGAAATATGTTTTCAATATACATATTTTAACATGTAACATTAATGTATCCTTAATGTAACAGGTTTCCTTAGAGTAATAGTTATCGTTATGAATAGTCATCTTTAGTGTAATAGTTGAAAATTATGTAACTATTACCATGACATGTGAAGGCTAACATAACCAAGGTAAACTAAGTCCAGACCTAATTAACCTAAAAGTGTGCAATAAAGTGACCGTAGAGCGACAAACCAAATTGAAATCAGAAAGACCTCAGCTTACAACGGGGTAATAAGTCAAGTACTCATCTTATATAAAACTTTAAGACATCAGAATTAAAATAAATAATTTCAGAGCGACTCCACTCTCGGCACTAATTTTCCACTCGGCCTGAAGGGCCGAGGTTAATTTAATCACATCTTGGCGTAATATACTGAATCAATAATATTGAAATTCATAAATTAATTTTGATTTTTATATTTTCCCAATCAACATCACGTGCAATTTAAGTAATTCTACATTTAGAGATATATCTTTTCGTTATGAGACAACAGTAATCAATCTCTGCTGCTTCCCACAATGCATCAACTCTTCCATTCAGAAACATATAAACCAAATCCAAATACACTCAGAAATACATGGGGGCCCCTTTCTCCTTCCCAACTTAATAAAACTAACCACCCTATTCCACTTAAAGCCCAAGCAACTGGCACTTCCATTACGTACCAAATAATACCCTGGGCAACGGTCATTCCATCCAGTAGCCCAGTGAGTGAGTGATCACTGCAATGTCCGCAGAGAAGTGCTGCGGTTGGATCGTTTGTCCACCGAGGGCAGATCTCGTAAATCAACTGCCCCTTCCTCGACCCCTGCCCGTGGGGGTGGGGAGGACAAAAGAAAGCTGACAGCATGATGAGCGTTCACTAAATCTCAGAATCCGAGAGTCAACATTCTGCTGCACCCCTCTCCCCCCTTTTTTATTATAATAAATAGTACCACCCTCCCCCTAGTGAGGAACATCCCGTTCTATAATAATAAGGCTCATTTCTTAATGGGTTCACAATCAGGGTCCTAGAAACTCTAGTACTAGTTCCCTCCTTTTTTGTTCCACATTATTATTATTTTATTCCCTCCCCCCTTTTCTTTATATATCTATCCTCTTCGCTGAATGGGGTTCGTCTTTTCCAATGGCTTCTAATAAAAATCACTTCCCCCTTTCTTTCCATTATATTTATACAATTTTTTTTTTCTTCTTAAAACAAATGAAGCACCACGACTATTTGCTCTTCCATTTTTTTATTATTCTTTTTTTCTTCCCCCTTCGCGTTCTTTTTTTCCCCTTTTTCCACCCCCTGGTAAAACGTTCGAAGCTATGGATTCATCTGCATGCATTCCGATGATAAATCTTTTCTTCCGGGATTGGGAGAGGAGAGGGAAAAGAGTGAGGTGGAGGGTGGAGAGAAGAAGAAAATCGGGAGGGGGTGGAGCAAGGAACGAATATATATATACATTTTTTTATTTTTTTATTATTATTATTTTTCTTCTAGGGCGGGAATACGTAGCATCGAAGTTAAATGGAGAGCACGGTGAGAGAAAGAGAGTGAGAGAGAGAGAGCGAAAGAAAAAAAATGGGGTAGAAGGGGGTAGTCCACCCCCCTCCCCTTCATCCCACACAGCCCTGAGTGCCGTGATTCGCTGAGCCGTGCTTATTGATGACCGCCCGAAACAAGTGTTCTGCTGGAATATGAAATTGGATGGAATTAATCACACATAAGAGGCATAGGATGTCAGAGCTAAAACGATGCGGGGGGGATGAAAGCTAAAGGGGGTATATTTATATGGGCATAGATATATTTAAGGGGGGGAGGGAAGGGGGTCCTCTTGATTATTCGCAATTTCTTGATGTGCTCGAATCCCGCGCGGACGTAGCACTGCGAAGGGTTTTTCCCTGCCGCGATCACGTTTATGTTAGTGGTTTATTGGGTTCAGGATAATGTGTATAATGATTATTAATTTCATTAGTTTTTTTTTAATTAATAGTATTTTTTAATGTAAGTTAAAATTTTTGACTGCATTTCATTTTGATTCGTAAGATTTCAGTTAAATAATTTTTTGTTAAATGGAAGAAAATTTTGAAGACTGCCATCAGTTCATATTAGACGCTTTTCACATTGTTACAATCATCATTGAGTCTCCTCTTTTCTGAAGGAGGACTGAGGGCCGATTGGTTAACGCTCTGGCCTTCGGCAATACCGGCTTCATATTAGAATCTTGGGGGTGGCATGGATGTTTGTTAGTGGTTCGGAATCCACATTAAATTGTAGAACCCGTCTAATTAGTCAAAAGTATGCACAAAATGACCGTAGATGACAAACCAAACCCTCTTTTCTGAAAGCAGTGAATCCAGCGGACATCCCCAATGGATCAAACCAACCATCACCTCCCTTCATGTTAACTAGACCAATGGTCCACAAATCGGGCTTTCAAAGCAATCAAGGAGAACATTCTGTTATTGTGAAGTGTGTTCGAATCCCGGATAATATATATCTCATCATGGATTTATTATTTAGCAATTGAGGTAATGTTCCATAAATAAAAATCGATGTAACTTTTAATCTACATGTAAATAATCAAACATGTTTTCATTAATAATTATTATTGATTTATAAATAAGTTTCTGCTAGAAAGAAATGCGATATTAAATTTAACTTAAGCTCCAGTCGTGAACCTGTGGCAAGTTACTCTGCTAACTTGGTGAGATTTGATTCCCTGGCGGGGAGGTATCTATTGCAAAACCTACATTCAGCTTTGCTGGTGAATGTGATAACATGTGCAAAGTGTCTCATATTGATAGTCCGTCTATCTAGTGAGAATCTACCAGGTTTTTTTCTATACAAAATTCAAAAGACTGCCCTACAAGCCCTTTCGAAAGATAATGCCCTTCCCTCATTACCTTTCAATGGGGTGTTTGCGGTATACATAAAAGGTACGAGAGGCCCAAAGATGTGCAACGATAAAAAATGTGACGACGTTCTTATTTTCTGCATCTCTTACATTTGAGTCTATATCTGATTTTAAAGTTCAGTAAAAATTTTATGAAACCATATGCCTGCAATAAAATTGTCTTATTTTTATGAAACACTTAAGTAGAATCAGATCTTCTTTAAACTGTCACACGAATCAAAATAACTGAATAGTTTTACAAAAAAGAATTGGGATATCAAATAACTTAAAAACTTTGGTAACGTTGATAAACAATGTATCGTAGTCTAAACACATTTGCAGTGGTTTTCAAATGTTGCCTTTAATTTCATATTTCCGTTAATATAAAACATCAAGAACTGTTTGAAATAAAAAAAAGGAGAACAATTCAAAATGAAATCATAGATAAGATATAAATTACTTGATTGGCATTTATTTACTACCAAATATTGGAAAAATTTAAGCTTCACGAACGAAAAGAAATAAAAAAAAAATCTTTCAAAATACTAAAGGCAATAATCAGAATTATTTAACCGAATAAACCCATTGCTAAGAATAATTAAAAGCTAGTTTCAGCATTAGTAATAAAAAAATATAAATAATAAAATCCTCTGGCAAATTTCAATTTTTTGTGTGTAACCATAGTTTTTCATAGAATGAAATGAATAATGAAATCCCTATAATGAAATATCCCTATTCCTATAATGAAATAATGAATATACACTTACATAATACCTACTACAGGAATCAATCTTTGCATTAAATCTACTACCTTTACATTAAATCAAACATATAGCAATTTTTTTTTAAATCTTACAGTAAATGTTAGTCATTCTAGTGTCATAACAACAACCAAGTACTATAGTTCAAGTATGTCAACTATAACATCAACCAGGTATTATGGTTCAAGTATATCAATTATAACATAAACCAGGTACTATAGTTCAAGTGTATCAGCCAGGTGCTATAATCATAGAATATACGGATTTCAATAACTTCAGAAGAAGCTAATCCACGAAGTAAGAAAGTGTATGAAAAAAGGAAAATCAACCACCTTCAATACATTACAGGAATATTAGAACCAACAACAAAAATTTTAGAATATTTAGTTTCACTTAATCTGTCATCTACAGCACTTACTGGGCATTCTGGTTTGTTCTACCATCAATTTCAGCTGATCTACAAACTGAATTTTCTTTCTGCATATTAGACGGCGTCACTTCCATTAATTTTTTTAAAATGCAAAATAATTATCAGTTTTTCAGTATATTTTGAAAAGAAGCATGCAGATTTCTCGTTATTTCAAAAATTTTAAATATTCAGGCGCTTTACAGAGTTTCACTTTATGCCATCACATTGTTGACGATGTCTCGGATCTCATACCAATAAATCATCATGTGCCCAGATAATCAATAAAGTAAACACCCAATAATTCTTCTTAGTGGGGGGGGGGGGGCAGCTCAACAAAATAAAGCTTGACAGTTTATGAAAGATCAATAGGTCAATTCAAACGGTAAGCAATACAAAAACTATCTGTAGTCGAAATTCCACATATTAATTACTCTATTAAGAATTTTTACATTGCGCTCACTTGGTTCAGATACATAAACAAGAAAATATTAAAATGGAGAAGTATTGCACGAAAAATAATTTAATTTTTTTAAGAAAAATTGTATAAGCAAATTATAAATTAAAATTTAATCTTCTTCTCGCTTTTGCTAGTTCATCGATTATAGGGTGTATGTCAGCCTCAATATTTCGATGAATATTTAATAAAATTATAACAAGAGACAACGCCGGCCCATTAATCATTTCAGCACGATAACAAAATACTCACTGTTAAGAAAAACGCTTGAAATATTACATATTAAACAACAAAAAAAAATTGGCCCTACGTGGGTAATGGACATACGTTTGAACGCATTTCACGCGTAGGCTTTCACGCATCCCATGTTTTGACTTGTCGCTCTACTGTAATTTTTTTCACACTTTGAGTTAATTAGACCGGGACCTACTGTTTAACGTGGATTCTGAATCACTAATAAACATCCACAACACCGCCATATGGTACCATATAATATAGTTCTAGCATTCTGGCCTTTGGTACCACAGGTGCCAATGACCAGAACGCTAGCCAATTGACCATCAGGCCACAGGATAGTGATTGATTAAAGATAAATAAAAACTTCCTTATTTATTGATGCTTTGAATGAGGAGATGAGGGAATTATTAATAAATATAACTGAATCCCCACCAGTATTATTTATGAACAAAATCATAAAAATGTAACAATTCAGCAAGAAAATTACAGTAAATCTTGTTTAAATGCGTGTTAATCTACTATTTTAGGGGACCACTTTTTAAGCCTTACTTGAAAGAACTATTCATTAGAGAATTTAATAGCTATTCATTAGAAAATTTCAACTATGTTCAAGTAGTATATTATTTTCACCTACAGTTTAAATCCAGATTTCAAATCAGAATATCAGAACAATAAAGATAAGTTTTCAGTATTAATTTATTGATCAATTCTGCTGAAGCAATAAATTCCACTTTCTCCTCCAAAAGAATAATTTTCTGAAGATCTTTTCAATTAGAATTGGATTTTTTTTTTTTTTTTTTTTTTTTTCTGCATTACACTATTTATATATTTTAGAAAAAATATATAAATTATGCAAACAATTTAATTAGTATGAAGCATGTAGCTAAAAAGCTTATTAAACTAAAATTTTCACTGGTGACTTCTGAAACATTTTTTAAAAGAGCAGTGAAATTAATCATAGTGAAATCAATCATGATATTTATTATACTTCTCAAAAAAATTTTTTTCCTAATCATTTATTCCCTTTTTAAGTTTAAATTTGTCATCAAAACAAATTTTTACAACTCCTTCTCTAATTCATTTTTATTCCGGATATTATTCCTTGATTAATCTCATATCTCCCATTAATTCTCTCTGAGAACGAAATTCCTAAGTAAACAATGCCAGTGACATACATAAATTTAAGGATGTTCTTCTTCATTGACGCGACAGCCCTATGGTGTTGCGAGGTCATCTGCCTACTAGCAGATTTCAAGGCAGGAGATGTTTCCTTTTTTCACAGTGTAGCATTGTTAGCTCTACCCCCAACAGTCATATTAGACCGCAACCTACGATTTAAGGTGGATTCCGAACCATTACAGACATTCATGGCACCTCCGGAATTCGAGCCCGCAGCCTGTGGTACCGAAAGCCAGAAAGCAGGTAACTCGGCCATGAGGCCCCCTTAATGATGTTCGACTAGATGTTTGAAGAAATTTTATTTTAAAAAAAACTAATTTACTTTGATGTCTCATGAGAAAAATCAGTACGATAGAAATTCAGCCAGTCAGAAGCAGCGAAGTATATTAGCAAAATTAATATGTACTTTGCTAAAAAAACCCAAATATTTTACATTTAAAAAGGAACATAAATGTTATTGAGTAGCAAATGAAATCGTTTGTTATACCTCAAAACAATATTATTCTTCATATCTCAATATAAAAACACTTTCTATATCCCGAACTACAATTATTAATTTGAAACAACTGTAGAAAGTATCCTCTAATTAAAGCATCCACTTCTAGAGATTATTCTGTGAGCATTTTCACATAATTTGTATCAATTTTCTCAAAGAAAAAGGAACTCATGAATAAACATTACCATTAAAGAAAGAAAATCGTCCAATAATTTCTCATCCCCTACTCCAAGCATTCCATAAGATGTCTTAAGTTCCCAAACAAAAAAGTAAAGAGCAATTTATTGATATATTAATATTATCTCTCTCCAGTAGAAAATGTCTAGATCAGGGGTGGCCAACACGCTGCCCGTGGCCCGCATGTGGTACAGCTTGAATATTTTTCTGGCCCGTGAGATTTATCACACTTTTACAAAATACACTCAAGAGACAAAACATTATGACCACCTGTCAATAACGAGTTGGCCCACCTTCGGCGTGCAACACAGCTTCAACCCGCCTTGGCATGGATTAATACCAGTTAAATACCACTTCCATCTGATCACGTGCCTTCCACGTCATCCAGGCGAGTTCATTGCAAAATGTAGGGGTGGTCATAATGTTTTGGCTCTTGAGTGTATATTTATTTTATAATGGCCCAAAGTAGTGAAAACCAATGTATTAAAAAAATACATTATATGTGCATCCATATATTCAAAAATTAACTGTCGAAATTATGAGAAAAATTAATTTTGATTTTAAAATAATATTCTTGTGAATATATGACAGATATTGCATGTTTGCCAGTTTATGAGTTTACAGTTGTGACAGTTATCAGAACAATTAAATTATATTCTGCGAATTCATGGAACATCTAATATAACACTAACACTAATATAAACTCAAGAGCCAAAACATTATGACCACCTTTCAATAACGAGTTGGCCCACCTTTGGCGCGCAACACAGCTTCAATCCGCCTTGGCATGGATGCCACAAGTCCTTGGTAGATGGCTGGAGACAGATTGTACCAGATGTTTAAGCAACGGTCACGCAAATCGGAAATATTGCGAATTGGTGGTCTTTGAACTCTGAGCTGCCATCCCAGGACATCCCAAATGTGTTCTATCGGATTAGATCCGGTGAGTTAGGCGGCCAGGACACTAACTGGAATTCAGCATCATGTTCCTGGAACCACTCCAACACAATTTTAGCCTTGTGACAAGGGGCGTTGTCCTGTTGGAACATTCCATTTCCAGCTGGAAAAACAGAGGCCATGTAAGGGTGCAACTGGTCCGCAATGATGTTCAGATACCCTGTAGCATTCAAGGTCTGCTCTACCACAACCACGGGTCCCAGAGACGCCCAAGAGAACGTCCCCCAAAGCATAATACCGCCCCCACCGGCCTGTGTATAACTTACTGTACATTGAGGGAGCAACTGTTCGCCTGGGAGACGGCGTATCCTGACACGGCCATCGGCGTGATGAATGACAAACCGTGATTCATCTGACCAGGCAACTCTCTCCCACTGATCCATGGACCAGTCACGATGTTCCCGGGCCCAGCGCAGGCGCAGGCGCAGTTGGCGATGACGCTTGGTCAGCAAAGGCACACGAGTGGGACGTTTGCAGCGTAGCTCCATATCCAACAGTGTCCGCTGAACAGTGTGCTCCGATACTATTCTACTTGGCCCTGCATTGTATTGGGCTGTCAGCTGAGCCACTGTCAGGCTCCGGTTTTGCTTCACCATGCGAGACAGTCTCCGACGACCTTTTTCTTTGATAGCGTGTGGACGTCCAACACCATGTCGTCTACTGCTGGTTTCACCGTCATTCCTCCCTTTGCATAAGTACTAACAACTTCAGATCGCGAACAACCCACGAGTCGTACAGTTTCGGAAATACTTGTTCCGAGCTTTCGAGCCATTACAATCTGCCCTCTATCAAAGTCGCTTAGATCCGCAGCCTTTCCCATCACACACAGAAGTAAGTGAAAGAATGATTCTTCAGACTCTCCAGCAGCAGTTAAATAACACTTCCACGTCATCCAGGCGAGTTCATTGCAAAATGTAGGGGTGGTCATAATGTTTTGGCTCTTGAGTGTATAATATAACATCACTTTAACTACCTCAGTGATGCTATAATCATCCTTAGATACGCACAATTGATTGTTGATTGCAGAGAAACTCTTAGTTGAAGTTGTTAGCACTTTTGGTTCAACATACCCTTTGTGAATAATTTTTTTCGAAAATAAAACACAAAATACGCTCAGATATAACGGATGCTGCAACACCAATTACGATGTAGAGATACCCAAATTAAGATCTATTTGCAAAAGTGAAAGAAACAAATATCGCACTAGTAAAATGAATATTTTTTAGTGATTTCATTTTTTCTTTTTCGTTTAGATTTATATATATATATATTAATTTTTAGTGTTTTATATTTCTTTACAATGTGCGTTTAATGTCATTATTATTATATTATCTATGTTTAAATGCAAGAATAATACTAAATAAAAACTAATAACTTATTATGTTTCAATTTTTCACTCCAAAAAATGTCTATAGTGGGTCTAAATCTAATATGGGGATATATAGTTTTATATGCGGTAAGCGAAGTTATGATGCATTTCCAAAATGGCCCGCGAGATTATTTGGGTTGGCCACCCCTGGTCTAGATATATCTATAGAATAATTAATAGCTTATATTTGTGTTACGTGTGAGAAAAACAATAGATGCTCATGCAACTAGCCTATTGACAAATTTACAGATGGCAAAAAGTGAGTTAATCAGCGATTGAAGATTCATTTTGAAAATAACAAAATTATTGAAATATGTTTATTATACTTTCAGAGCATGTACTTAAGATAGTTTGCTTAGAGAGTTGAGATTTTTAAATATCTTGAGCATAGAAGGAAACCAATTCATAACTTGAAACCTTCAATGTCTGCACCAGATATAGGTGCTTTAAATACGTAAGGCGGAAAATTCCTAAAGAGGTATAATGTTAGCCCTCTTATCAGCTTCTATTGCTGGAGATGTTTATTTAAAATTGTGATTCTTGGAGCTCTCATTGTAAAAAGCTAATAGTGCCAACGCAAAAAGAAAGCAGAAAGAAATTTTCAAAATTGTATTATTCAATCTTATTACCTTCATATATTAATTTGATAGCACTACAAAAATTACTTTTTCCTTCAATATTCGTTCTGCATGTGAATCATAATTTGTATCAATACCCTGAAAGAATAAAATCTCTTAAAAAAAAATAAAAAAAACAGAAAAACGTTGCCAGAAGAATAAAAATCTCTCTTCCAAGAATCTCTGAGAAATTTACTTCCTAACCTGTGTGAAAATATGATATGCAATACTGTTATCATTCTTTCATAAGAGAGAAAGATTGGGGGAAAAATGGGGATTTTTTTAAGGTAACTAGCTTACTTATGTATTACACATGACAAACTAGGGAATTATTCAATCAATAAAACCAATAACACAAAAATATGTCGTAATAATGTTTCTTTTATTTTAAATAAATTTTATAAACTAACTTCAAATAATATCAGAATAAATCAGCTATACATGCTATCATTTGACTTATTATCATATGCTCAAAATAACATTTTTGAAACCCAATCTGTTTAGATATGATAAAATGTCAACTAAACAATTTTTACAGCCTTCATTCTCTTATTTAATATCTGTATATTCGATCATGCTTTTTCTTTTTCAGGGGTTATGACTTCGTAAAAGTTCTCTTAAGTGTAACTGGCATATACTACTGTGTGCCCCAAAAGTAAGGCCAATTAGTTTTTTTTTTTTAAACTCTTTTTTTTTTCTTCCAAATTTATTTCATCTCCTTCAAAGTAATCCCTTCCGGACACAATGCACTTAGGCCAACTTTTCTTCCAATCCTCAATGCATGCTAAAAAATCAACGCCAGGGAGGGCCTTCAAAGCGCGCGGTGATTCACGTTGAATCTCTTCAATCGACTCAAAACGGTGTCCCCGGAGTGGTCTTTTGAATTTAGGGAATAGCCAGAGGTCGCACGATGTGAAAACGGGGATTGTGGAACGACATGGGTTTCATTTTTGGCGAAAAAGTCGCGAAGAATCAATGCAGTGTGAGCTGGCGCATTTAGTGTTTTCAGTACCAATCAAGATTTGACGCGTTTGAGGCCCAAAATGAATTCGACCGATCCTTTTGAAATTCCAACATCAGCAGCAAGGTCTCTAATTGTAAATCGACGGTTTGCAAACACCAAATCTCTAATTTTTTGACGTGAGCTTCGTTAGTTGAGGTTGATGGTCGACCAGAGGGTACTTCGTCTTCAGCGCGTTCTCTGCCTTCTTTGAACTGTTTATACCTCTTGTAAACATTTCTTTCCGATATAGGAATGCTCACCTAATGCCTTCTGCAACATTCTATACGTTTCCGCAAACAAAATTTAATGTTCAATTAATTCAGACTAAGTTCTTTGCTCAATTAATTCAGACATTTCAAAAATCGCCGAAATCATTTTTAGCGTCTCACAAAGCCAAGCGTAACTCGAGCACTAATGAATATTTTGACGTCAAATTTCCCACAGATGTCAAGGACAGTGCCAACAACCTAAAAAAGAAAAAAAAATTAGAATTCCATATGCCCGAGAAATTTAAATTAAAAATTGGTTTTACTTCTTGGCCACAGTAGCAAGAGCTTTTGATCTGCAATCACACTCTTCCACCGGGTTTGAGGATGCTGACACAAGAGATAAATTATCTGTATCAGAAATTTCAAATCTTTTAGCTTCCTTGGGCCACATTGTAAGAAAACGAGTTGTTTTTTGCTACACGTAAAAAATACAAATACTTATGATAACTGATATGAATGAAAACAGATGCAGAATATGCTGTTAACATTTTAAAGTACTTTAAAATTTATTTATTTATGATTATTTTGTTGTAAATGTGGACAACATGAAATAAGTAAGATGTTTGGCATTGTTTTTGAAAAGTTAATGATTCGATACCTGATTCGAATGAAGTAGCTGATATTCGAATAAGGTAACCGGAGATTTAAATGAAGTATCTGAGATTCGAATAAGGTAGCTGAGATTCGGACATGGTAGCCGGAAATTTAAATGAAATAGCTGATGTTCGAATAAGATAACTAAAGTTTAAATGAAGTAGCTGAGTTTCTAATAAGGTAGGTGAGGTTTAAATGAAGTAGCTGATGTTGTTGTTGTTTCTTATCCCACTTGGCTGGCCAAGCCCACGAGCCCATACGTACTCATGATTGAAGGGGAAGGAAGCAGCTTCTGTTGTGATGGAGCACCCGTAGGTAGAAGCCTGACTTTTGCTCCGTGACGCTCTTACAGTCATAGAAGACCGGGACCTACGGCTTAAAGTGGATTCCGAACCACTACAAACATCCATGGCACCGCCGGGATTCGAACCCGAAACCTGTGGCACCGAGCGCCAGAGCGCTAGACACTCGGCCACCATTCAGGTCCCAAATTTGCCAACGGCACGCGGTGTTCCCAGGTGGTCACCCACCCAAGTACTGACCGCTCCCAATGATGCTTGTACTTCGGTGATCTAACGAGAACCGGTATATTCAGCATGGTACGGCCGTTGGCTAGTAGCTGACCATTCTCAGTGAATTATGAAATTATTCATGTACTTAGGTTCCAGTTTTATTCTTTGTGTTCTTCATGCTTTAAAATAGCTACTCTTAAATATAAATGCTTCCACATATCAATGGCATGAATAGGGAATTGTTGTAAATTGAAGAATACTTTCTCTAGGAAGATATATCTCATCCAACGAAGAGAATTCATTTTTTTTTTTTTTAAATTTTGTTGAATGGCAGATTGTAGCTCTATGTATTTCATTTTAAAGAACATATTTATTTTAATGTCGACTGAAATTACATTCATAAGTATATTGAAAGGCTGATCAGTTGTCCAGATGTCTTCAAACCCTTTCTTAAAATTTTATATTAAATCGAAAAGCAAGGATGCATATTTTTCGGTGTTGACAGGGTTAAAGTTTCAAAATGCATAAAAATGATAATACACAAGAAAAATATAATTGCATGTCATAATTTAAAATTGTCATAGTTCCAGTTTCATTTCTAATACTGCTATAATTTGAAACGTTGCATTAATAAATTGATTTTCTTTTTGAAGAACACGTACTCAACTCATTTAAATTAATTGTCAAACCCCGAATCGGACAACCAGTTTTCATTGTCAAGTTCTGGTTCAAAATTTCTTCTGCAATTTCTGGGGCAAAACAAGTTGATTTAGCAAATGATGAACAAGTGTTTTGTTCACAAATCATAAAACCGTTTCAGCATTTTAGGTGAAACTAATCATTTTCTTTTCAAAAAATAAGTGAAGTGCGTGTAGAAGAAATGCTTTCTTAAATTAAGGGAGATGATTCAATCCTTTTAGTCTTATTAAATTTAGAGTGTCCATAAGAATCTTCAAAATGTTATTTATTTTTCTAACTTTAGCACGTAAATTTTCTTAGCATTTTGCATGGAGATATTTTATATAGTAACATTTTAAAATTTATTTATCAATTTGGTCAATCTCTTTTATTTATCATTGAGGGGATGTCATTAATAGATATATTATGTATGTTTACAATGAACAAAGAAAATCATTTGAACGTATTATTCCTGCTTGATATAAATATTTTGATTTAGTTATACCTTTAAATAGCATGAAAGTTTAAGTTAAAGCTAAAGCTTATTTCAAAGCTTTTTTTATTAAAACTAAAACTTATTTCAAAGCTTTTTTTATTAAAACTAAAGCTTATTTTTATTAGAGTTGTCTTTAAATAGCATTTCTACAGTTATTTTGCATTAGTTATGAATAACTCTAATAAAGTTGCCAAGAATTTAAGCTTTATAAATAGTACTAGTATTTTCGTCTATCTTAAAATCATAAAATTTAAAGTTAGCAGCTTTATTCTCCAGACCTTTATTCGATAGATTTTCTTATTTGCAAATCACCATATCATATTTAATCAACATTATTTGGTGAAAAAAACTGATTTAGGAAAAATCTCTTTCTTATCAGATCAAATTATTTATATCATGTGGTCCAAACTCGTGGATTTTGAATAAATGCATTTGAGAATAATTTTATAAATCTCTCATTGCTAAAAAAAATATTCAATGAAAAAAAATCTTCGCTTAAAAATTAATAATTTAAAACAGTATTAGTAGTACTACTAATGATATTTTAGTCTTAATATTATAAAATTTTTAAGTTTATGAATTTTTGTTGGGTCCCTTTCATAGCCTTCTGGGGCCGTGAGTTGGGTAAGCCTACCGTATATTATCCTGAAGTTGTTTTTTCTTTATTGCAGTGACACTAAATATTAATACTGATTTACTGAAGTGGTTATGCCATTGTAAAAGCCTTAACAGCTCAAGAATTTCATGGTCTGGTGCATAAAACCAAAAACCCTCACTAACATCGTAAAGAAAAGGAGTAATCTTCATATCAAAAGGAAATTTTTTTGTTGGCTTTTCTTTTGTGACTTATCCTTCATTCCTCCGCAGATTATTACACAAAAAATTCCTTATAATTTGTATAAATTCTGTCGAAGAACAATACTTCGAAATAAACACTGCCGAATAAAAATGTCTTTCTCTAACGTTTCTCTGAGCATCTCTCAAGAGTCCCAAATAATAGAGTTAAGAGTAAGAGTAAATATGCAGATATAACAGAGTATATCAGTTAAGAATAATATTTTTCCTCTTATGTGGAATAGCTATTCTAGAATTCATTCAAGAAAACTGGTCATTATTTCTCTTGAACATGGTAAAACTAAAAGAGAATCCAAATAATAAGACCAACTGCAACAAAGAAGTAGGTTGATATAGAATATCAATCTACCCTTTGAACTAACCATTTCAGGAATAAAACTTCAAATTATGTTAGAATTAGTCATCAGGGCATATTATATTGATTGATATGTTTTCAAACTAGTAATAAAATCTTTCATTCAGTATTTTAATCCAATCTAATGTTTAATTTTTACCTTATCAAACCCCAAACTGCATTTTTCAATTTTAATTCCCTTATTCACCATCATCATTGGTGCAACAGCCCCATATTAGACCAAAGTCGTCCCCCTGCTGCCATATTTCGAGACAAGAGATGTTTTCTTTTTATGGGATAGGGTTGTCAACCATATGCCCAACGCTCTACAGCCATATTAGATCAGGACCTACGGTTTAAAGTCGCTTCCGAAACACTACAAGCATCCATGGTACCACCAGGACTGGATCCCGAAGCAAGTGTCCAGAACGCTAATTCCCTTATTACTATCGTAAATTCAGTCATCTTCTATCCTATTTAGTAATATTGTTTTCTGCAGATCTTCTTAAGGATATATTAATATTCTACGCGAAAAAGACATTAATAGCCACTATACAAGATAAGGGGTCTGATGACCGAGTGATTAGCGCTCTGGAGCTCTGTGCCACAGGGTTCGAGTCCCGACGGTTATTTGTAGTGGTTCGGAATCCACTTTAACTGTAGGTCCCGGTCTAATATGAATATAAAGCTTAGGGCTGGCAAGCCTTTCCCTTAAAAAGGAAACATCTCCTGTCTTGAAATCTGCCAGTAGGTGGACGGCCTTGATCTACCAGGGGGGTGTGGCGCCACTGATGATGCAGGATTAAAGCAAAAAAAAAAAAATAATAATACCGAAATGCCTTAGTACTACCGGAAAGAATCTTAAATATCAGTAAAAAGTATCAAAGCCTAATTATCACAGTGTCTATTCCATTCTAAAAACCAAACACTAACTTTTTTTCTTAGCATTCCCTTATCTTTTAACCAGCTTCAACCAAATCCGACATCTAAACAATTTTTTAGCACTCATTTACTAATTAATTCTCTTCCTCTATTCTTGCCACCAGATATTATTCCACAATCATAAACTCATAATTTGTATCAATTCCCTCGGAGAAACAAAAACTCCTAAATAAACACTTCCAGAGAAGAAGAAAGAAAGAAAAAAGAAAAAGAAGAAAGAAGAAAATGTCTTCCTCCAACTCCTTTCTCCCGCCTCTGAGACGTCCCAACGTCTCCAGTTAGGGCAGAAGACCAGTTAGGGCAAATGCCGATGTAATAATGTCCTCTCTCTCCTGGAAAGAGAACCTCGAAATGCAAAGCCCTGCAGACGCCTCTTCTTATTAACAAACATCTATGACACCGCCTGAACTCGAACCTAAAACCTATCACCAAGAGCCAGAGCGCTACTTCCATTATTACTACCGTAAATTCAGCTATTTTCTATCATTTTTAATTGCATGGTTTTATAGAGATCTTTTAAAGGATACATTAATATCCACTATGCAGGATAAGAAGCCTGATGGCCGAGTGACTAGCGTTCTGGTTCTCGATACCATAGTTTTGGGTCCGAGACCCGATTTAAAGTGGATTTCGAACCACTACATGGCTATTTGTAGTGGTATATTTTTGTAGTGTAGCTATTTGTAGTACGGACCACTTTAAACCGTAGGTCCAGGTCTAATTTGATTATTGGGAGTAGGGCTGACAACATAGGGCTGGCTCTGTAAAAAGAAAACATCTCCTGTCTTGAAATCTACCACTAGGCAGGCCCTCAGCCCACTATGGGGCTGTTGCGCCACTCATGATGATAATGCAGGATTAAAGTAAAAAAAATGCCGAATGCCTTAGTACTAAAAAAATCTTAAATAGAAAAAGAATCTTAAATAGCAGCAAAAACAGTCAAAGACTAATTATCACAATGTTTATGCCATTCTAAAAACGAAACACCAACCTTTTTTCATACCATTCCCTTACCTTTTTAACCAACTTCAACCAAATCCGACACAACAAAACCATTTTTTTAACACTCATTTACTAATTAATTCTCTTCCTCTATTCTTTCCCATCAGAGATTATTCCGCAATCATCCACTCATAATTTGTATCAATTCCCTCGAAGAAACAAAAACTCCTAAATAAACACTGCCAGAGAAGAAGAAAGAAAAAGAGTAGAAAAGAAAATGTCTTCCTCCAACTCCTTTCTCCCGAGCGTCTCTGAGACGTCCCAACCTCTCCAGTTAGGCAAGAAGACAGCATATGCCGATGTAATAATGTCCTCTCCTGGAAAGAGAACCTCGAAATGCAAAACACTGAGGCGCCAAAGCTCTGCAGACGCCTCTTCTTATTAAATTTGGACGCCTTAAAATTACTTTTTCCCTCTCCCTACACCCTACCCCTCACCCCTACTGTTTTCCTTACTGGCATCCAGTTTTTGCCTTAAAGCGCTTATATTATTTTTCGGATCCTTTTTTCATATTAATCTTTCTTTCTCGGTGTACTTTTTGCTGCTCCCCCACCCCCTTCCTTTCATCCCCGGCGGTATTTTATACCGGATATTAGATACGATTATTATTTTATTCATTTTGTTTTTTGAGTAAGAGAGAGGGAGAGCACAGCTGTATTGGAGTTTTAGATACCCTACCGGCCTTGGTTAGCACTTAATTGACATCAACAAAGCAGACTGTGAGATGCATGATTAACATAACCCATAAGACGGCACTTTTTTTTTTTATTAGTGTGTGTTCCTTTGGATTCGATATTATAATTTCTTTACGATTTTTCTTCTGCTTGGCACTTTTCATTATTTGGTATTATTATTATTTGTTGTTTATTTTTTGGAAGAATAAATTTTTCCCAATTTATAAATTTATTCAAATACTAAATGTTTCACCAATTGCTGATATTTGTTTGTTACTCGTAAAATATGTTGTAGCAAATGTTTTAAAATAAAGTTTGAGTTTCAGAGGGAAAGAACAATTGGTTTCTCATAAAATACAAATAGAAATAATGTAACTTTTAAAATCTTTGAATGTATTGTTGAAAATCATCAGTTTGTTTTAAACCATACATAATTTCTAGTTCGTTTTATTCTTGTATTCTTATATCTCTCTTCGTTTTATTCTTTTATCTCTAAAGCTATTTTTACTGTAGTATTCAAATTAAAATGGAAATAATCTTAAAGTTTATACACGCATCCATGTTTTTCAATTTAATTTTCTAATTATAATAACAGTAGTCATTTGTGAGTAACAGATGAAAATACACTACTGGCCATTAAATCTGGTCTTACTTTTTTGGGCACACTAATATTGGAGTTTTAGATATTCTACGGCCTATCCTACCGGCCCTAGCACTTAATTGACATCAACAATTAATCATTGACATCAACATTGTGAGATGCATAATTAACATAGCCCATAAGACGACAGGTTTTTTTAAAAATTATTTTTATTGTGTGTTCCTTTGGATTCGATATTATAATTCCTTTACGATCTTTCTTATGTTAGGCACTTTTCATTATATTATTATTTTTTTGTTTAATTTGTTTATTATTATTTTTTTGGAAGAATAAATGTTTCCCAATTTATAAACTTATTCAAATGAGTGTTTCACCAATTGCTGATATTTGTTTGTTAAAGCATGTTGTTGCAAATGGTTTGCAACACATTGGTTTCTCATAAAATACAAATAGAAATAATGTAACATTTAAAATCTTACAATGCATTTGAAAAACATCTATTTGATTCAAATCATACATAATTTCTAGTTCTTTTTATTTTTTTATCTGTAAAATTATTTTTATATAGTATTGAATGCAAAATGGGGTCTGATGACCGAATGACTAGAGCTGTGGCATTTGGTACCACAGGTTTTGGGTTCGAGTCCCGGTGGTGCCATGGATGTTTATAGTGGTTTGGATTTGGAATCCACTTTAAACCATAGGCCTCAGTCTAATATGGCTGTTGAGCATTGGGCGTAAGGCTGGCCACCCTACCCCGTAAAAAAAAAAACACCTCTCTTCTCGTGATCTACCAGTAGGCAGACGGCCTTAGTCCACAATAGGGCTGTTGCGCCGATGATTATGATTGAATGCAAAAAAGAAATCTTACGAAGTTTATAAATGCATCCAAATGGTTTTTTTTAATTTAAGTTTCTAATTATAATAACAGTTGTCCTTTGTGAATAATTAATGAAAATGAGTTACTGTTTAAAAATTAGCTCAATAAGCATCAAGTTCATTGTTATTTTATAGGGTATGTTGCCAAAAATCATGAAAAAAATTTAAGTAGTCTTTTTATTTTGATTAAATAAAATAAAAATAAATATTAAATTAATATTTCAATGTATTACATTTAAAAGTATTATAACACAATGTTAGATTTTAGTTTAAGTATCATAATAATGTATTATTGTAATTCATTTATGAAATAAATTATAACATGGAGACTGATGTTATATAAGATAACGAGTGACTAGTGCTCTGGCATTCAGTGTCACAGGTTTCGGGTTCAAGTCCCGGCGTTGGCATGATTATTTGTAATGGTTTGGAATCCACTTTAAATCGTAGGTGTCGATCTAATATGACTTTAGGGCTAACAATACTACCCTGTAAAAAAAGACATCTCATCTCTCGAAATCTGCCAGTAGGCAGATGACCCTGGCCCACCATGAGGCTGTTGCATCGACGAAAAATAAGAAATTATAACGTCATTGTTTTTTCACGAATTTAAATGTTCTGAAATTAAAGCGAGCTCAAAAATAAAAACCAGTGAAATGCATGAAATTTTTATAAAATTTATAAATAAAAAAGCGAGATCATAATTGAATATGAAAAACTTGTTTACTTTTATTTTACTTCTCCGAGTGATGAAATAATATTTTATTAATCATGATTAGAAAATATTTTTTCAAAACTTTTTCTTATTAAAAATAGAAAAATCTTTAAAAAAAAATGCCAAACATAACATTTGAGATTGTATTTTTTCTTATTTAAATTTTATCGATATTTAATATGCTATATTTACTCAAATCGGTATTGAACTAAGTTATGTTGCTATTAATAAGAAAATAATCAAAAGGTTAAACAAAAACTTTTCAATATTATTATTTAATACAAATTACTTAGCATATTATTATTATTTAATACAGATTATTTAAATATACCATTTTACTTGCAATC
This sequence comes from Caerostris darwini, assembly GCA_021605075.1. Taxonomy (NCBI): domain Eukaryota; kingdom Metazoa; phylum Arthropoda; class Arachnida; order Araneae; family Araneidae; genus Caerostris; species Caerostris darwini. The sequence goes on from BPLQ01014217.1 coordinate 142,548, forward strand.
CTCTATTTATCAATATATAATTGATATTTTTGTGCTACTAGTGCTTCTTTAAACAAAAATAAATTTTTCATAAAATATTTTACATGTATATATTTATTCATATACAGACGTAACACATCTAATATATTTCTTTCCTTAAACATTTTAAAATATTCTAAGGAAAGGTAATTTTAAGTCATAAAATCAATTAACAAAATGTGAGCCGTTCACATTTATTGTGCGTCTATAAGCAATAATTAAGCCCATAAACTGATTTAGGGGAAAATTAGTCAACATTATAAGAATATATCACAAAGTTATATCACAGTTAAATGGATTATAAATGTTACTTGTTGAAAGTTTACAATTGTAAATATATTTTTATAAATTGCATATTTTTATGTTATTCAAAGAAAAAAATAGATAATATTTTTATTATTTAAAATATCCAAGATATTAGCATTAATAAAAATGGTTTAAATTTATACTCGATTAAAATGTCTACTCTACTATTCGATTTATCGTAATCAAGTTGACCTCCACGTGTCTTAATATTAGAGAGTTTTTGCATACCGTACGTTAGTTACCGTAGGACGTCCGTTAGCTTTTTCTCCCTAGCGCGCATGCTCAGTTTCCTATGAGCATGCGCGCTAGGGAGAAAAAGCTAACGGACGTCCTACGGTAACTAACGTACGGTATGCAAAAACTCTCTATTGTGTATCTCATAAAAGATAATTCACTTGATAAATGTTTATCGGCATTACTTGCAGTGACAGAATTACTTGTTATTCACCATTTTTACTTGTTACATTCTTGTACATGTTATACGTTTATGTATGTAATTTTAATATGAGTGAAAACATAAGACATTAATTTTAACTTATTTATTATTTATGAAAGGTGTTGACCCGTTTAAGACAAAAATTGTGAAAACGCAGCATTATATATACGATGTTTTTTCTTGTTTTCTGTGATAAATTTTTCTAATCTCTTTTGGAATAAGGAATGAAGAAGGAATTATTCATCTTTTACTGAAAATAGAGAAAGCTTCCCTGATAACGAGAAAAAATACATATTTAGTATCTCATAATAATTTTTTATTCCGATTAGCCATTTTTTTTAGACACTTTTGCATTTTTTTTTTTTTTTTCTTAAATTCTATGCTTTTCTCGTAGATGCAAATACTAGTCGAGACATTTTATGAAGTTATGTTTTTATTTTAATTACTGCCTGCAGAAAATGTAATATGCCTTTAAATAAAATAGTTTTAAAAATAATTGTCAGAAAAGTAATAGTTTTGGACTGATATCCCTTCTTCCAACATTTTGTAAGTTGGGTAAAAATAAATATTTTTTCCATAATTAAATCTTACAAGAGCAAAAAATAAATTTTGTTCATTTATTTTAAGTGGGAAAACTTTCTATCCTTTGATGGGTTAAGAAAGAGTTAATAAATTGTACATAAACACTTTCTTAACCCATTAAAGGATACAGACTCTTCCCACTTAAAGGAAATGAACAAAATTTAATTTTTGTACAGATAACAATGTGCTCTTTTAAATATTTTAATAATGACTTGAATTAAACATAATTAACTATCATAAATATTAAATAAAGGTATGAAAGTATACACAGAAAAATGTATATGCATGCATATATATGTACATTTTCATATACATTTTTCTGTGTATACTTTCATACCTTTATTTAAGGTTTATGGTAATTAATTGCGGGACTGATGGCCGAGTGACTAGCGCTCGGTGCCCTAGATTTCGGGTTGGAGTCCCCAGCTGTACCATGGATGGTTCGGAATACACTATAAACCATAGATCCCGGTCTAATATGACAGTAGAGCCGTAGATATAGGGCTGACAACCCTATCCCGGAAAAAAGAAAAAACATTTGTCTAGAAATCTGCCAATAGGCAGAAAGCCTTGACCTACCATAGGGCTGTTACACCAATGATGATGATGATGATGATGGTAATTATATATATATATAGATAGATAGATACAGAAATACATATCGACTCACATTAGTAATTAAAGTAAGTATTCAACAAACATTTAAAAACTTACGTATCTCAGACCTCTGACTTAATAATACAAATAAATTTTAATGCGTCTTCATTTCAATACAGATTTAGGACCCTAATTTCATCTCTTACAAACTTCCCCATCAGTTACCCCGCCTCCATTCAGACATTCACGCTCATTCCAATTCCACTTAGCACCCCGGATGCAATTCGATTCGATTTATCGAAAAGCAACTCTCAACTCTATCCTTCCCTCTCTCCTAACCAAATTAAACCGTTTACTCCCTCGAATCAATCACGACTATTGGCACTCGAAGAGGATCTATGAATCCCTAACGACACCCTCTAGAATAGCGGACGATCATCGAGGCACAAAAAACAAACATATGAGGGGGGGGAAGGGGGCAAAAAAAAAATCCAACCGACGAATGGCAAACGTCGATCTGCCGGCACCCCTCCTTTCCATCATTCTCCGACACGTAATGCCTCACTATGAAAATTACATTAACATTTTCTTTCTGGGGCCCATAATTCTTGACGCTCCTCACCATCCATCTCAGTCTAGTTATTATTCCTCTCTCTCTTTGGCCTCCACCCCTCCCACCCTCCGGCCCGAGGAAAAATCAAGATGAACGCGCCCAGTCAGAGGCACTGACTGCTTGTTCGGCGTCAAGGGTTGCAGAGAGGGATCTGCCAATCATGGGTCGGTGGGGTGGGGATCTGGAGATGGGCCTCGAAAAGAGGTGTTTAGGTTGATGGGATTCATTTTAATGATGGGTGTTAATAGAGTAATGAAAATCGATTATCAAATGACATATATCTGTATCGTATTACAAAAAAATGCTAGCCACTTCTATCTTCCAGACGAATTATTGCAATTGCAATCTGTACTTTTTTTTTAAATAAGTAGTATAGCAATAAACGATCATATAAGCAGATTACCATGATGGTGAATGAATATTGGTTACTGGTTGCAGAAAGGGATCTGCTAATCATGGATGGTGGGGAGGGAATCTGGAGATGGGTCTTGAAAAGAGGTGTATGGGTTGAAGAGATTCGTTTTAATGATGGGTGTTAATACAGTAATAAAAATCAGGATAATAGAAGTGGGTTATCTGTAGCATATTACAAAAAGTGCTGGACACTATCTTACAAAATTCCTTCAGTTAAATTATTGCAATTGCCATCTGTGCCTTTTAAATCCATAGTATAGTAATAAAGGTAGATATAAGCAGATTACCCTAATCGGGAATGAATGATGGCATATAAATAACTGAAATAGTACTGGTTACAGAAAGATATATGCCAATCATGACTGCTAGGATTGGTAGTATAGACTGCATCTTATTGGTAAATAAGATGTTAGCAGATTACCTTCATTGGGAATGAATGGTGATAGATGAAATACTGAAATAGCACTGATTACAGAAAGATGTTTGCCAATCATGGCTGTTGGAAAGGGAATCTGAGGATGGTTCTTGAAAAGAGGTGTTTGGGTTTAAGAGATTCGTTTTAATGATGGGTGTTAATAGAGTAATAAAAATCAGGACAACAGAAATGGATTATCAAATATATGTATCATACAGCAAAACAACATATCTTACAAATTTCATTCAGTTAGGTTATTGCAATTGCAATCTGTATTATATGTACTTTTTTTAATATATAACACAGAATAAAGGAAGGTGTAAGCAGATTAAGCTGATCGAAATAAATGGTGATATATGAATTAAGAAATAATACTGGTTGCAAAAAAGGATCCGCCAATCATGGGTACTGGGATGGGAATCTGAAGATGGATCTTGAAAAGAGGTGTTTAGGTTGAAGGGATTCTTTTTAATGATGGTGTTAATAAAGATCAGGACAAAAGAAATGGATTATCAAATGACGTATATCTATACACCAAAAAAGTGCTGGCTACTTCTATCTTATAAAATTCCTTCAATCAGATTATTGCAACTGCATTATGTATTATCTATGCTCTTTTAATACATCGTATAGCACACATGTTATAAAATAAGATCTTAGCAGATTACCTTCATTGGGAATTAATAGTAATAGATGAAATACTGAAAAAACACTGTTTACAGAAAGAGATCTACCAATTATGGGTGTTGGAATTGGAATCTGAGGATGATTCTTGAAAAGAGGTGTTCGGGTTGAAAAGATTCATTTTAATGATGGATGTTAATAGAGTAATGAAAATCAGGACAATAGAAAGGGATTATGAAATATACATCTGTGTCATACTACAAAAAAGTTCTGGACACTTCTATAATACAAAATTCATTCAGTAAGTTTATTGCATTTGGAATCTGTATCATCTGTGCTTTTTTAATATGCAGTATAGCAATGAAGGAAGATATAAGCTGATTACCCTTATCGGGAATGAATGATGTTATATATGAATAATTGAAATAGTAGTGGTTACAGAAAGGTATATGCCAATCATGGATGCTGGGATGGGAATCTGAAGATGGGTTTGAGGTGTTTGAGTTGAAGAGATTCGTTTTAATGATGGGTGTAGAGTATTAAAAATCAAGACAATAGAAATGTATTATCAAATGACATATATCTGTATTAAATTACAAAAAAAGTGCTGAACACTTCTATTTTACCGTCATATTATTTCAATTGCAATCTGTATTCATCTGTGGGTTTTTTTCACGTATAGCATAGCAATAAATGAAGGTATAATCAAATTACCCTGATCGCGAAGGAATGATGATACATAAAATACTGAAATAGTACTGGTTTCTGAAAGGTATATGTCAATCATGGGTGTTAAAATGGAAATCTGAAGATGGGTAAGGAAAAGATGTGTTTGTGCTGAAGAGATTCGTTTTAATGGTGGGTGTTATTAGAGTAATAAAATTGGGACAATAGAAATGGATGATCAAATGACGTATATTTGTATCATACTACAAAAAAAAAAATGCTGATCACTTCTATCTTATTGAATTTATTAGGTCAGATTATTGCAATTGCATTCTGTATTATCTATGCATTTTTAAATATATAGTATAGCCCGCCTATTATAAAATAAGATATAAACAGATTACCTTGAACTGAAATGAATGGCGATAGATGAAATAATGAAATAGCACTGATTACAGAAAAAGATCTGCCAATCATGGAAGGTGAGATGGAAATCAGAAGATGGGTTTGAAAAAAAAGATACTTTGGTTGAGAGGTGAGAATTAATTAAATAAAATAAATATAATTCTTAAATAAATATTAGAATTAATAAAGTAATAAGATCAAGAAGAAGGAAATGGATGATCAAACAATATGTATCTGTATCATACTAAAAAAAATGCTGACAACTTTTATTTTAAAAAATTCATTCAATCAGATCATTTCAATTGCAATCTGTAGTATTTATTCCTTTTTAATATACTGCACAGATCATCTATTATAAAGGAAGTTATAAACATACTTACCTTGGTTGCGGAATGAATGCCGATATAGAAAATACTATATTTCTACTGATCAGAATAGCAAGCTTAATTAAGAGGTTAATATTTTCTTTCAAATGCAATTACAATCCTTGAGTTGTCTCAATACTGTTTGCCTTTAAACATGTCCTATAAAAAGAGATCAAAAGGGGAACTTAGATTACCTCAGCATCCACAGTTCATTTGAAATAACATATTTAGAAAAAAAAATGAATTAATAAGAAATGTCTGTATACAGAAAGAAAACCTTTTTAATATATTGAAAAATATGTCCATATTTCTATTGCATTGCTTCTTATAACAATGCCTAATTCTTATACATTTTAAATTTGTCAATCTTTTTATACTTCTTATTTCCTATTGGTCAATTTACCAAAGTTAAAGAAAAATCATTGGATCTTATATTAATTAGGATATTATTCAACATATATATTCTAATTATCAGAAGATGAGCCAATTTCATTTTTTTTCATTTGTAAACGTATAACTTTACAAATGAATTTTTCAATAATGTATAAATACATAAGGTTACGTATGATAATTTTTCAAGCATAGTTTTAAATGGTAATGAAATCAATTTATGGGAACAAAATTATACTTTTTTAAAGAATTTTTAATTAAGAAAAATCCTAATTATAAATCGCTTTAATAAATTATGTCAAAAAAATTTAATAACAATTTAAATAAACATTTGCAATTTTTATTAATTATTAAATATAAATTATTTTTAAAGGATTTTGCGGAGCAATATTATTATAATTATAAGGAAAATTTTAAGTTAACAGCATATTAATATTTGATGAAAATTGTCGTAATTTTTGTCCTGTTATTGCAACCAAACTTCTGTAACAACTGTGCATACATAATAAATTCTACAAATATTTAATTGATTTTCCAAAATTTTCAGTTGATATAAAAAGAGGTTATTAATGGCACTATTTATCAATTAATTTATTTATTTCATAATGATTTTCTCAATGTAGTAAAAACATTGCTTCATTTTTACTGCTGTATATTTAAATGAGCCTTTTTTGTATAATTTAGTGAATGTTATCGAATACTAAAAAAATTATTAGTTTTCAGATGAAGATTCTTGAAAGAGAATTGATTAAAATGTTTCATTTAACTAGTTGTTCCATTAAAAGTCTAAATTCTATTTTTTTAATGAATTGAAGCTTGTTGTTTCTGATTTCAAGAAAATTTCAACTAAACAACTATTTAATTATAAGAACTCCACATTATTTAAATTATAAACTACTGCATTTATTATAAAAAGCAATATGTATCTATATAAAAAATGTAAGCATAGAAATTTCCAAAACACTAATTTTGGGGAAAAATTTATTGAAACTTACAAGTTTATTATTTTGATTCATAATGGTAATACAGAGACTGTTGCATCAATAAAATTCTTCTTTCTGGCAGGAATGATTATTTGGAAGATTTACAATCTATTTAAGCATTATGAGAAGATTTTCATGCTTAAAACAACTAAATCCAGCTGATATTTTATTGAAATTTTGAAATGATTTCAAGATATAAACTAGGTACAGAGATGAAACATTTTTAGAATTTTTTAAGATATTAACTTTTATTTAGTTTTGTTTAAAAAATTCGTTAAAGATGTAAATTTTAAAAATATAGAAGAACAAAAGAACTTTCATTTCGTCTAAGAAATTTAAAAAATTATGTTGTAATAAATATCATAAATATTTCCAGGATATGTTTATATTTTCTCACGGGAAGAGTTTTAGCATTTCATTCCTAGGAGAGAGGAATGGATGTTCTTCGACAAGTACATGATAACAACCCATCACTTAAATTTGATAACAGACAAACAGTGTTGTTTTTTATCAAATTACATGCAATTAGCGTTTTACTAATGAGAACAATCTGCCACTGTTTTATATTACATACAATTAGTGTTTTTACTAATGAGAAAAACCTGCCACTCAAATCTGATAGTGGATATTCAGTGTCATGTATAATGAGACTCATAAAATTAGCGAATTAAATATCATAAAATATTATATGTCTACGTGACGTTCACAGGTCGAAACAACTACAGATTGAATATGGGCTACACCATGAGTTGTTCCATCGTTATTGGTGATCGACCATAAGCTGAGAAATGTCTACTCCAATGAAAATTGAGGGAAACTGACACCCCTCCTTTTTGACAGATTTTCTTAAAAGGAGATTTTTGGAGAAAAAAAAGAGAGTTCTGCGAAGAGTCGACCAGAAGTGTTGCTTTACTTTTTTCCTCTGAAGTGTTTCCGCCGGTTTTTCATAGTGAACCCCTTGTGGTTTCGTTTATCACGCCGTGTGCTACCAGACAATTAAATTCGACGTAGATTCCAGAACTCTGAAAATCTCCGACATTTGATTGAACTGTATTTGAGATCAAATTGTATTTCTAATTTTTCACTTCTGTATATAACAACCCAGCGTAAATTATTTGTATAAATAAAGAAACTCTTTTTTGTTAAAATTTAATATGTACATCATTTTAATTATGAAACCCCCAATGTTAAAACGATTGTTATGTTTTACCTCTAAAAAAAGAAAATATTCCTGATACCTAAGAAAAGTAAAGCTAGAAAAAGCTAAATACTAAAAACTAATATTATATATATATATATATATATATATATATATATCTACAGAATAGATCTAATTTCCTAAAATATTACCAAAGAATAAACCATTTCAAGTACATGAAATTTTTTTTTTTTTTTTTTTTTGCTAACTTCTATTTTCTGTTGCTCTTAAAAAAAAATAATCTGTTTGACTAAAAAAATATAAATTATTATTAGAACCAATTAAAACATTAAAAAAATAATGACTTTGAAATTGTGATATTTTAATTAGTAACATTAATTTCGTAATAAATCAAAAATACTTCTTAATAAAATAACTCCACTTAAGCGCTTATCCTTCCAAAACACTAAACAATCAATAAAAACTTATTTGGCTCATTTTTCTCCGCCATAACTCAGTTGGCGGTCATAAATGGCACCATCATCTCCCGTCAAGGCAAGAGACTCGGATGTCTCCATCGTTCCTCGCCAACGTCAGGGAAGAGGAGGCCAATGAGTGATGATAAGCAGAGCGGAAAAGCCATTACATCAACACTCGCTACAAGGAGACCGAATTTAGAAACTACAAAATTCAATCCCTGAATGTGTCAATTTCGAAAATGAATGTCCGCCGGTTGTAAAGGCGTTTTATTGGGCCTTTATAAATCTTCGACGGAGTGGCGTTTTTTATTGGCGAAATTTCGATGGCGATATCTCTTAAAATAGGCTGCCCATCTGATTGATTGAGAAAGACACTCTTTTTTTTATTTGGTTAAGTTTGGTCTTAGGATTGTTTATGCACATTGTTTCAAGTCCTGTTTAAACATTTGATTCTAGTTCGTAAAATGAGGGTTTTTTGTAAAAATATCCAAAATGGATTTTAAAGCAGCTTGAAGAAATTAAGCAAAAATTTAAGAGGGTAAATAAATAAAAATTGAAAACATTATTTCCCATTTAAAGAAGTAAATACAAATGAGAATGACTAAAGTACTTTAAATATAATAACTAATGAGAAATGTAAAGATACATTAGGTGTCTTCAAATTTGTATCAATAATATTTCTATTGACTTTGTTGTTAATATGTAAACTTGTCATTGATTCAGTTTTAATTATATTACTACACTCATGTCCATAAATTAAGGATAATGAAGTTCGGGCAAAGAAAGAGACAGAAGCAAAACAAATTTCACTTATTTGTAAAGTCTATTTATTAAACAAAAGGTAAAGAGCAAAAAAGATGCTATTATGTTTGACATTTTTTTTTTTTGTTCCAATGCAGCTGGCAAACACTTTAGACAGCTTGGTCTTGGATGCCTTAAGGCAAGGGCTGCACAGACGTTACTCACTTTGCAGTACCCAGGGGGCGCGTGTAACTTGAAGATACGGACAAGGAGTAACAATGCCCCCGCAACGCTCTACGATCCTATTAGGACCGGGACCTACGATTTAAAGTGGATTCCGAACCACTACAAACATCCATGGCACCGCCGGGACTCGAACCCGAAACCTGTGGTACCGAGCGCCAGAGCGCTAGCCACTCGGCCATTCAGGCCCCATATATATATGTTTGACATAATTAATAAAAATTGCAATTTTTACTCCCTGGAGCAAATTTCAAAAAAGAACCTATTTACAAAAAACAGTATAACATGGTTAGTATGATGGTTAATATGGAGTATGTCTCCCGGACGATGCAATACAGGCCTTACAACGCCTAGGCATGCAGAGTATCAAATTATCAATTTGATCTTGGGGAATATTACACCACTCATCAAGCAATGCCCTCCGAAGTTCCCGTTGACAGGTGGAAGGGGGTTGACGGGCTGCAATTCGTCGGTCAAGCATATACCACACATGCTCTATTGGATTCAAGTCCGGTGAGTATGCTGGCAATCCATACGGGTGATATCCTCCAATTGAAGGCATTCATCTACAATGTTTGCACGGTGAGGACGGGCGTTGTCATCCATAAACAGAAATTCAGCATCCATGGCACCCCGAAACAAACGTACATGTTGTTCCAGAATGACGTCCCGATAGATGGGGCCTGTCATCGTTACACTCTGAACATGCAGGTCAGTTCTGGAACCAAGAATAATTCCTCCCCAAACGAACCCTCCTGCACCACCGTAACGGTGTCGTTCCATGGTGTGCTCTTGGTGGTAATGGGTACCTGCCGCTCTCCATATGAAAGTCCGGCGAGAATCAGACTGCAAACTAAACCTGGACTCGTCGGAAAACATCACACCAGACCACTGTTGCGGTGTCCACAATGCATGCTCTCTACTCCAGGTTAATCGCAGGCGACAGTGAGTTGCGGTAAGTGGAACACATCTGACAGGCCTACGACCATATAGACCAATGTGCCTTAAGCGTCTGTACACGGTCTGCCTTGAAACTGTCGTACCGGTAGCTGAAGAGATCTGACGAGACAGGTCTGATGCTGTTCTCCGTCTGTTTCTTTTGGCAGTAACTGCTAAATACCGGTCCTCATTCGGCGTTGTAACTCGGGGGCGACTTGTGCTGTAACATCTACTCACATTACCATCATCTTGGAATCGTTGCCAAAGCCTGGAGATGACACTCTGGGCGATTCCAAGTTCCTCGGATACTTCCAGCTGGGTACGTCCACATTCCAGTCGTCCGATAATTCTACCACGTAAAAAATCATCCAAATGCTTCCTTTGTGCCATAACTATGCGGTTATTACACTGAAAGGCTTTTAAAGTGCTTGTGAACAATTTTACTTCTTTGCCACCATTCCTTATATACCTCTCTCTTACACTCTCGTTATTGTGACGTGCTATCCGCGCCATCTGGTGGTTTCCTGTAATTTGCATATTCTTTTTCAAGATGTGTGTGATAATTCTACAGGTGAAATTTTTATTTTAGAGTTCAATTTCTGTGTGATTCTGAATTATCCTTAATTTATGGACATGAGTGTATTTAATAATTAATTCTAAAAAAATCTAGAATGTTGAGTCATAACTTAATATTGTTGAGTTATATTTATTCATTACTAAAATTACAAATTATAGTTTTATTAAATAATCACTTTAATTAATCCTCATTTCTGCTTTGACGTTTTAGTTGTTTGTATTATGGTCATATATCACGGGATTATTTCGTTATTTTCAATTTGAAAGAAACCATCGTTTCCACTCAAATGATGATTTTATCACTGCGAGCTATTCCAACATTTATTGCAGGAAGCATTCTATCACTTATTTCAGAAGGACCCAATGAGGACAACGCAGTTTGTTGTTACAAGTTTACGAAAGGTTATGTGTATCATAAAGCTATTTTATGTGTTTCAAAGCATATTTAGTTTCTCGAGAAAAAAAGAAAATAAGCCCATGTGATGTACGTTTCATGCATGTGGTGAACGAAATTCACTGATATACAACAATGCTATCCAATAAATCAATGGCTCTATTTTCCAACTTTTCCCCATTGTGTTTTCCTTAAACACTAGTAATACCTTCGAGACATTCCTCGTTTTTAATAACAAATTAAATTTCGCACTATATTAAATTGGTACATATGAACAGGACATTTAAAAAAAAATTCAAATTTTTAAGTTCCTAAATAATCAGTTTCACTTGCAATTAAAGGACTGCATATGATCCACAAATGTTAGCCAGCTACTTCTAAAATTCATCTCCGAAAGAATCATGTCTTTATTTCTTAGAAGGTTCCATTTCTTCCCTGGCTTTATTAAGAAAATACTTTGTTGTATATTATCAATTATTTTCATATAAGCAATTAAAATTTTCTAGCCGTTGAAAGTACAATATTACAAAATATTGATTTTATGATTAAAATTACAGTATCATTTAATTGAACAATAATTAATCAAAGCAGTTATCACCATTTTTTGGTAAGCAACTAATAAAAATGGATTTTTTTTAACATTGATGAGTAACAAATCCACTGATGTATGCCATGAACCACCCACCAACTGGTAATAGGGGGAGATAATGACTTATGAAAGCGTTTTTAAGTATAACTGCCCCTCATTTGCGTGTCGTAGGCAGAAAACCAATTGAAAGTTTGAGGGAGAAGGGAGATGCTTTGCATGCATACCCATGATCCCCCTTGAGTCTGTAAGCAGAAACTGTAGAGTGGATTCGAACCTGAATTCTCAATATAATGGAATCAGAGAATAATAATTTATATCCTCAATATTACGATTGTTAAGTTATGAGAAATATACTCCCTGGGCACAAGCACATTTCTTATTCCTTACAGAATAAAGATTCAACTCTATATGCTTAATTACGGTACACAAATAGCTCCAAAATAAAATTATATTTTTTCTCAAATGTCAAAGTTTTTTATATAACTTAATGTGATATCATAATTTTCTGAGCATCAAAACGTATAACCCAAATATCTATAGATCTCGACTTGAAGTCTCCACTCTCAACATTCCCATTTCTTAATAAGTAACCCACACAGGATAAGAACCTGTAGGAAAAGTCCATAAAAATCGCACTATTTTCCTTCTGACCCAAATAATCCTCTCTTATGAGTGCAACCTATTTAAAGCGGCCCCCATCAACCGAAGAACCAGGAATCGTAGTGGGGGGAAAGGGACGGACTTCAAACTCATCAAAAACACGTGCTGATGAACAATTTCCGACGTTTATTAGTTTTAATTCCGGAATATGGAGTCATTCGGGCACCTTGGATCAACACCGGGCCCCAAAATCGTAAACGGACGCCCTAGGTGCAAAACCGACCCACGCCCTATCCGTACGTGGAGCTTTGCAAAACGGAACGCTATAAAATTTTATGGTCCGCCGAGTTGGCACATCTTCATCATCACCCAGCTTCACTGTCATTTTGCCACTTTAGTCCATCCCTCCCCCCGTCCACCCCATGTCCCATCCCCCCACCCCCGTATAAAAATCTTTCGCTTTTGTCAGGTCCCCGCACCGTTCTAAGGATGAGGTGAGAGGGGCGCATCTTTAATGTAGGGTTTGGAAGTTGCAGCTGTTTGTTTGCTGCATGCCTCGTAAATTTTTTGGACTTTTGTCTCTAGTGGGAAGAGATTTTTAAATGGAGCTCTGGACTCGGCGGCATTAAACGGAGCGAGTTGGAGAGAGAATTTCTTTGGGCTGCCACCTGTACGCGATATAAATGTCGTGCATTTTGGCGATATATGTTTGCTTCTTTATTAAAAAGCCGGTACGAGTGTTGTGGAAGGGATGAGGCATGTTTGCAAACTCACTGTCTTTGGCTAAATAAAGTGGTAGCTGTTGAGTTATTCCATGTTAATTTAATAATTTCGTTCAAAGATTGTATTTTGAGTTTCATTTTAACACATGAGTTAACATTTTTTAACTGATTGCGAGGATGCAGTTATTTTTCGAATTACCATATTCAAATAATAACTCCCTGTTCTAGAATACAGAGGAAAACACTTATCACAAAAAAAAAAAAAAAAAACAGTGGTATGCTCAAGTTTTCTTTTTTTTTTTTTTTTTTTTCCTTCTTCACTCCAGGCAACTCGTTTCTCATGTCAAAAATTGACGATTGAAAACTATAAGTTATGAATATACCTAAAAACTGTAACTATTCCAATATTCAAAAGGGCGGTGATAGAAAGGAAATTAATGGCCAAACTCTAGATTGATAATTGTTTTTTCTGCAAACCACTCATGTAGCGTCGAGCAATTGATGTCCTCATTTAATCGAATATGTCAGTGAGTCGATGCAAGCGTAGTCGATCAGTGTGATCTCACTCGTTCAGGACACTGAGTGGTTTAATAAAAACTAAAATTATGAGGTTAAGGCAGCAATAAAAAGCTTGGCTTTTAATGTTCTTAGTTTCTATCTGTTGATGAAGAAAATTTCGATATGCTTTTTATTAAAATTAATAAAATTTAATAATGAAATAGTTGATTGATTTACATTATACAAAGAATTTGTGCGAATTCGTTCCGAAATTTATGGATTTGTTTATTATTAAATTAGGATTCTTCCATTTGAGAAATGACTTATGATAGAAAAATTGTGTTATTTTTATAATGTTGAAGTACAACTATTTATAAGTAATAGGAAAAACATTCAAACTTAAAATATCTTCCTTAAATAAAGTATGCGAAATTATGTCTTTGAAATTTAGCAAATTCAAAATTTATTTAAGTATTCGCACAAATCTCATTTAGCAATTAATTCATTAGGCGTAAATTTTTATAGACAGTTAAAACTACTATAATGTAGTTGTAGTTAATTCTTTATTACTAAGTAATTAAATTATCCATCAAACTCATTTATTCATGCATTTATTAGACTGAATCAATCTTACTAAACAATAAAACTCTAATTATGTAACTTGACAAAAAAAGCCTTAAAATATTTTATTGTAAAAATTAAAACTCTTAATTCATGTTGCAAGAGAGAATCTTAATTTGTTAACTGTTTAACTAAATAAAATTGACACTTTTTTTTTTTTTTTTTTTGTTAAACTAACTAAACATAACTTATAACTTCATTTCCAAATATTTATATTTTTTTACTTTTAAACGCTAATTGAAATTGTCGCAATTTCCTGCCATTAATTCGTGGATTATACGTTAAGAAACATACAATTTTGCATTATGGAATTGTAGATGGTGGCTCTGACTCTTACAAAATGCAAAGCGCATCCATTATCTGTGTCTAGTGGATGAAAAAGCAATTGATAAAAAATAAAAACTATTTACAGAAGACCGAATTAATAATGAATTGTGAGGTTGATCATGATCTACATAGCTAACAAATATGAAGATCATATACCTCAGGGAAAAAGTTGTTACTTTTCACCATGTGCAAGATACACAGAAGTGACAAAAGTCATGGGATACCTCTTAATATCGTGTCGGCTCTCCTTTCGCCCGGCGAAGTGCAGCAACTCGACGTGGCATGGACTCAACAAGTCGTTGGAAGTCTTCTGCAGGAATATTGAGCCATGCTGTCTCGATAGACGTCCATAATTGTGAAAGCGTTGATGGTGCAGGATTTTGGGCACGAACAGACCTCTCGATGATGTCCCATAAATGCTCGATGGGATTCATGTCGGGCGATCTAGGTGGCCAGATCATTCGTTGGAAAAGTCCAGAATGTTCTTCAAACCAATCGCGAACAGTTGTGGCCCGGTGACACGGCGCATTGTCATCCATAAAAATCCCATCGTTGTTTGGGTACATGAAGTCCATGAATGGCTTCAAGTGATCTCCAAGTAGCTGAACATAAGCGCATTTCCAGTCAATGTTCGGTCCAGTCGCACCAGAGGACCAAGTCCATGCCATGAAAAAACAGCCCACACCATTACGGAGCCACCACCAGCTTGAACAGTGCCTTGCTGACAGTTTGGGTCCATGGCTTCGTGGGGTCTGCGCCACACTCGAACCCTACCATCAGCTCTTACCAACTGAAATCGTGACTCATCGGACCAGGCCACGGTTTTCCATTCATCTCGGGACCAACCGATATGCTCACGTGCCCACGAGAGTCGCTGCAAGCGATGTCGTTCTGTCAGTAAAGGCACTCGAGTCGGTCTTCTGCTGGAATAGCCCAAGAAAGCCAAATTTCTCCGCACAGTTCTAACAGACAAGTCCCTTGTACGTCCCACATTGATTTCTGCGGTTATTTGACGCAGTGTTGCTTGTCTGTTAAAATTTACGACTCTTTGCAGACGTCGCCTGTCTCGGTCGTTAAGTGCAGGCGGTCGACCACTGCGCTGTCCATGGTGGGATGTTATGCCTGAAATTTCATACTCTCGGCACACTCTTGACACAGTGGATCTGGGAATGTTGAATTTCCTAACGATTTCCGAAATGGCATGACCCATGCGTCTAGCTCCAACTAACATTCCGCGTTCAACGTCTGTTAATTCCCGTCGTGCGGTCATCATCACGTCAAAACCTCTTCGCATGAATAACTTGAACAGAAATGAAAGCTCTGCGCATTTATACCTGTTCTACGCGATGCTACTGCCATCTGAAAATTTGCATATTGCTATCCCAGGACTTTTGTCCCTTCAGTGTATTTTATATATGCAAGATTACATCGTATACAAGATCCTTTTCTTTCTTTTAATTGAAAAGTACGCCTGCACAGTATATGTGATATGAGGGATTTATGGTGATTTTAAACATTAACTAATAGTTACATTTATTCCTTACATATGATTTTGAAAAAATAAAAGCAGTAAAATTAGTTGCTACATCACTGTGAACTATTTTAAAGAATTCATATTTCTGACGGGCTAAAAGAAATAAATTCTTTTAAAATTAAAAAGCATTTAAAAATATTAAATTTTAATCCCGATATTTATGACAACATTTATGTTAAAGTACAAAATGTTCACCAACGAATAAACCTTTTTTCATGTAAAGAATGATTATGATAGATATTTTAAAATATTAATATGTATTATTTATTGATTATAAATCCTACATTTATTATTTTATAAAGAAAGTTTATGACTTTTTATATTGAAAATAATTAACTTCGTCAAACAAAAAAAAATATTTTCTTGAAGATAAAGGAGATTGGATCCTGTGATGGTCATTGTCTAAATTTTAGAATAAATAAAATAGTTTGGAAAAGATAGATAAAACTACATCCAAATCATGTTCGAAAAAAATTAAAATTACCTTTTATTTGACTTGACTGGTGCTTTGGAATGTATGGTCGCTGATGCTGCTTTATCTCTGTTTAAAATACTACAAATAGCAGAATTTGACAATAGTGAGAATGAAACCTTTAATAGAGGACGGCTTGATGGGCAGTCGGCTAGCGCTCTGACTTTTGGAACTACAACTTTCAGATTCGAATCCTGGCGATGGAATGGATGTTTGTGAGTGGTTCGGAATCCATATTAAACTGTAGGTACCGGTCTCATTAGCCCAAAGTGTGCATAAAATTATCGTAGAGTGACGAACCAAACCTTTAATAAAGGAAATACTCTAAAACTCAAAATTCTTGAATTCATTCTCTATGACAGCTTACAAATTTAATTTTAAAAGTAAAAAATCATAGTTCGTATTTTCCAGAAACCAAAAGAAAATAAATAAGATGAGTAAATTTGAAAAAGAAAGAAGTGGATAAAACTTCAGGTCAAATAGACCATAATATTTTAACAGGTGAACGATGATTAGAATATATGAAGTACAACTAGTACCTTAAATAAAAAGTGAATAATAAATAATAACCCCAGAAAGAAAAGTAGGTACCCCATAGTTTACAGTGTTATGAAACTTTTCATAGAACTTGAAGTATCATTGTTGTGTTATAATATGCGGCCTCTGACATATCAAATATCCAAGAATAAGAAAAAAGTGATTTGCCTTTTATTTCTGCTTATCATTATTGGCGCAACAGCCCCATAGTGGGCCAAGACGTCTGCTCGCAGGCAGATTTCTAGATAGTAGATGTTTTCTTTTTACTGGATAGCTGTCATCCCTAAGCCCAACGTTCTACGGTCAAATGAGCCGGGGACCTACGGTTTAAAATGGATTCCGAACCCGCTACAAACATCCGCTGCACCTCCCGCCAGGACTCGAACCCGAAACCTGCGGCACCTAGTGCTAGAGAGCGGCCATCAAGCCGCTAGCCTTTTATTTCTACCGAAAGAAAAAAAAAGGAAAGAACGTAAACAAACGATTCTGTTTTAAATAGACTTTTCAAAAAATAATTACATTTTTAAATCAAGATAGAACATTGGCATATCGATAATAATGAATCAAATCATGTTAAGAATTATTTCAATTTGTGAATAACAATTCCAATTGAAATTAACAAAATAAGGTCACGTCCAACAACTTAGACGGGCTCACATTCATCATATTCTTAATCAGATTACAACTGTAAATATCTCGGAAACAATGCATTACAGAAAACTCGCGTATTTAAATCTTGCCCAGCAATCTCCGCACTTAGGACTTGATCCCGCGGACACAGATACCTTAAATCTTTTCGGAGGGATACAAATGTCCTGAGAGAACCAGCCTTCGCAGTCGGATTAAAACCTCTGTTCTCCCCCCTCCCCCAATAAATTAGCAGGGGAAATTGCCATCAGCACCCAATTACATGGGCGGCCCAATGTTCTCCATGATTATATTCTTATCACTCCCGCGTTTAATGGCGCAAGTGCGAATGGAATTAGGGGAAATCATGTCTTAGACGTGCATTTGTTGCAATCGCCTTCAATAATCATTGGGGGCAGATTGCATCTACTGCTTGCTCTCTGCGAATTCCTACGCGTAATAGATGTTCGAAGTTTCCGGAATAGGTGGTAATTACCCCCCCGAAACCGGCTTTCCAGAGTGAGTTTCGTCGATGATTTCTCTCTGGGAATAAATTTGGTTCAATTTCGTCTTTTAAAAAGAAGGCTTAGGGATGGTTAAAATTGGATTTTCATTCCAGGTTATGTGTTAATTAGAAAAGCTTTTAGTTGCTGCCCTGGATTAAAATGGAAGCGGAGTAGTTTAAATAGTTTTTAGTTACTTAAATAAGGGTTTTCTGATAAATTTTAATTAAATATTTAAAATTATTTTTGATTAAATATTTTTTAGTTGATTGTAAAAAAAAAAAAAAATTATTGGAATTTTGTATGTTCAAAGTAATTAGATTCTCTTCATAACGTGTTTAGTTTAATATTTTTTTTAATTTAGTTAAATTTTTGTATTTCTAAATAATGGTATTGATGCTCGACTCGTGGCTCAGAGGCAACGTGCGCCGCTGGTGAGTATTAGGGCTGAGGTGGAATCCGCTGGCGGCTTTGTTGTAGACACTTTAAAAAAAAAAAACGAGATGCGTTTGTGATGTTCAGAAACTTGCTTTGTTTATTAGACTACCTGGTCGGAGTTTCTGCGTTTTTACCCATACTATACGCAAATGCGGCGTAATTCTTCCTAAAAGTCCTCCTGCAAAGCATTATCGCCTTCTTCAGCGGGCGGCCTGGTAGCCATGTGGCTAGAGCACTGGCCTTTGTTTTCACAGCACTGGACTTTGTTTCAGGTTCGAATCCTGGCAGTGGCATGTATGTTTGTGAGTGGTTCGGAATCCACTTTAAACAGTAGATCCTGGTCTGTTTAGCCCTCGCGCGCACAAGATGACCGTAGAGCGGCAAATCAAACCTTCTTCTGCGACTCGGAGCCAAGTCAGACTTCTACCTACGGGTACTCCATCACAACAGAAGCTCCCCTCTTCCCTCCTTCCATGAGACCACATTTGTTAATGGACTTGATCTATTTAGATGTTGCTGTCGACCAAGTTGGATGAGAAACAACATGGTATTGATATAAAAGTAAATTGTTAGAAAAGAATATTTTACTATCCTATTTTTATTTAATTAAAAATACAATTAAATTATTAATCTAATTAAAATTATTATCGCAAGATATAATTGCACCACAGAAAAGTAATGATCTTCTTAGTGTTAATATTTAAGTCAGAGTGCTAATTAATATTATTATACATGTAATCTTTATATCCGTGAAGACAAGCCTTCAACTTTATAGCTTAGTCTTGCAACGTATCTATTTTTATAAAATATGCATTAAAATACATTTTTATTATGTTTTACTGAGAATTTCTAGTAAGCTTTAATAAGTAAAATTTGCTTTATTTCCAAATATTATAATCCTAACTGTATTTTTTTAAATATTAAATCATATCCGTAAAATTCCGGTTCTACATAATTTATTACAGATCCTTTTTATTTAAATTTAAAGAAAATTTGAACTATAATTAAGAATTTCAATTCATCAAGCGTGAACGTGATTCAACGTGAACTCAACATGATCAAGCGTCGACTGAACAGTCGTGTTTTCAACTGAAACTTAAACTTGAAATTTATAATGCCACTTGTAATAACATAATAACTTTTAAAAACACCATTGACCCTGAGACAAAACTTCTGAAGAATTAGTAACGATAAAATAATTAAAATGATTATTTATTTATAAGATAGTCGGGCTTAAGTTTATTAGAGAGAATTGGTTTCAGTTAATAGAGAGTTTTTGCATACTGTATTTTGGACGTCCGTTAGCTTTTTCTCCCTAGCACGCATGCTCATAGGAAACATTATTACGCAATTTCCTATGAGCATGCGCGCTGGGCGAGAAAAAGCTAACGGACGTCCAAAATATGGTAAGCAAAAATTCTCCTGAAAAAAAAGTATATTAGTCTTACTAGTTGCATACTAGTTATAAGTCAAAATACAAACTCAAGAGAAGGAAAGAATGTTAAAGAATTCCTAATACAGTAAAAGATGCGATTTAATGGTTTTATAAGTTAATTATAACAACATTAAATCGCATCTTTTCGTGCATTAAAAATTCTTTAAATAGGATAAAAATTAATGAGCTATAAGGAAACAGACAATAATCAATTAAAATCAGGCAGAAAGCAGATTTTATTCTAATTTAACTAACTGCTTTTCCAATGGGGAATTATTTTTTTTACCAATTAAAAACAAATTTTTATTCAACTAGCGGTCGATTATTTTATAGTATTTGGCTAAGTTTGCTTCATGTTTATCAAGAATTTCTTCTTGCGATTTAAAAGTTCCTTCAACTAGACAGTTCTTGTTTCGTATATTGCTACTATTTTCAAGGTGTAAAAAGATAACCAACTATTAATTAAATTTATATTATTAATTAAAATTAAAATATACCAGTAAATGTAATCTAAAAACTACATTAAATATAATAATACATACTAAACATATTTTATCCATAATGTATAACCATAATTTCTTTTCTATAGTCTATAATGTCATATAATTCACAGGCGTAATTTTCCTCCCAAAAAAAACCAAAATATCACATATATTTCGCGATATACAACAACTTCTATTTTTACCACCATACAACATACCATATACAACAACTTCTATTTTTATATCCATGGCATAAAATTAATAAAATATTTTTCAGCCATAAAGAGCGCTTTTAATGCAATAATTATAAAAAAAATTACTATTGTTGTTTGTTGTTGTTGTTGTTGTTTCTTATCCCACTTGGCTGGCCAAGCCCACGAGCCCATATGGACTCATGATTGAAGGGGAAGGAAGCAGCTTCTGTTGTGATGGAGCACCCGTAGGTAGAAGCCTGACTTTTGCTCCGTGACGCTCTTACAGTCATAGAAGACCGGGACCTACGGCTTAAAGTGGATTCCGAACCACAACAAACATCCATGGCACCGCCGGGATTCGAACCCGAAACCTGTGACACCGAGCGCCAGAGCGCTAGACACTCGGCCATTCAGGTCCCAAATTTGCCAACGGCACGCAGTGTTCCCAAATGGTCACCCACCCAAGCACTGACCGCGCCCATTGATGCTTAACTTCGGTGATCTAACGAGAACCGGTATATTCAGCATGGTACGGCCGTTGGCTAAATTTACTATTAAATTAAAATAGGGGAAATCGGATTGATATACATTCAAGAACTACTATAATGAAAACAACATAGATAATATTTCCATTCTTAGATGCAACTTCATTCAATTCCTTTGTCATCTACTATTATATAACAATGTATCTTCTTTTGATCTATCTTCTGCACATGAATACATCTTCAGTAAATTGCTCATAGATTGCAATACTGGTACAACTCGAATAATAAGAATTTTGATTCATGTTACAACATTGCCGCCAGCTCCTTATATGTTGTGCTAACTAACAGAATGGAAGCATAACACATAAATTTCTTGTTTCTTGTTGTCCATCCGCAAGAGATTATCCTCACATTTTAATTGAAAAAATATGAAACGATTATTGAAATCAGGTTCCATCTACATTCCTTCTTAATGTGTCTCTTTTAGAATGGCAAAGAAACGAGACACCTATTTTAAATTTATTGAAATGGACATGACGACTTTGTTGATGTAAAAGATCTCACATGTCAGGCATGTCAAACTTTATTATAAATATTAACAATGACACTGTACTCTTCAACGAGGTTTCTGTACTAAAAGTAAAAAAAGAAATCTTTGTATTGTTATATAACACTTCTTTTAAACAAGCTTATTTAAAAGCATCAACATCAAAGTGTTATAGACGAGACACAGAAATTTTTTTTCCAGAAAGCAGCATTTGAAAATACTTACAATAAACCTTTTACAATATCGAAGAAAAAAAATTTACGATCTAAAAATTACAGACACTAGAAAGCAATACCAAATTCTTATTTAGTATTTTACAACAACATAAAATATAAACATTAAAAATAGTTTCTATTTTCATTTGGTTTGTCATTTTTTTGAACACGAAAACTAATTAGACCGGTACCTAGGGTTTTAAGTGGATTCCGAAACCCTACAAACATCCATGAAACCACCGGGATTCGAATCCGAAATCTGTGGTAGCCCAGAGCACTGTTTTGAGCGCTAGCTACTTATATTTTTTTAATTTCTTTCACGAGGAAATTATTATTGCTTAAATTTCTTTGAGCTTTTTTTATACATAATATTTACATTTTTTTCACGAGCTAATAATTAAATGTAAAATTGTTTTAAAAGATCTGGTAAAAAAAAGCAAAGACAATTTTTATTTCAAAGTAAAAAGGAGATTTTTCAAGAAAACAAAGTAGTTTGGAATTGTATAATCCTTTTTAATTCACAACTTCTGTTATGCGTTTTGGTCTTATATTGAATTCTAAATTTTATGGATATATTGCATGTTGGCGCAGTCAAATTTTTTTTTTTGCAAACAGCATTTTTATGTGAGGATTTGTCTTATTGATTCGTATTGAATTCCTGAAAAAAAATGCCCACGATTGTCTGCAGCGGACTATAATTCGAACTACGAAATTCTCAGGTTTTAATTCTTAACAAACTTACTGCTTACAATACAAGGATTCTAAATTTCTGTAATAATTATTTTAGACATTTTAATTTGATTAAACATTGAATTTTTTTTTCCAAATGTACAAAAGTAAAAGCACGCATATTGTATAAAATAGCGTTATTTATTAAAAGTATAGAAAAGAATTTAATAAAATTCTTTTGCTTTATTTTAATTTATAATCGCATTCTATTATGGCTGTGATTATCAAGGGCATCTTAAAAATGCACTTAAAGGAGCCGCTATCCTCCGGATAAGATGGTGATTCTTACAATTATATTTTCTCAAAGTGAACAACAGATGATTGTTCACTTGAACTGGAGTCACTGTGCAAGGTTTTCCATTGTCTCCAACGAGTTTGGACTCCTTTGTGGCCTAGAAATTTAGAACAAGTGCATCCCGAAATTGCATTCGGGAAGACAGCATAGAACGTGGAGATTTTTCATCCTAGACATGGAAAATATTACCTTAAAATTGCTTGTTGGGTTTCAAACCAAGTTTGGAAACCCAGTACTATCCACCAGTTTGTTTCATTCTCAGCAGAAAACATTAAAAAAACTACGTATGAATCTTTTGAATATTTAGCCAATTTATTTGTAATTCATAAAAGTATCATTTAGTTATTACCTTAAGAATAAGATGCCTTATTTAATAACTTTTTCTTTAAGAATAATTTTTTCATTTTTTTAGTCTCAATAAGACCAAAAAATGGCGTTTCGAATAAAGTTGAAATGTTTTCAAAATTTTAAAATTTGTTATTTTCAAGGTATCCAACTTAAAAGCAAAATTACGATTACAAAGAACTTTTTCAAATAAAAAGCAAATATTTAACTCCTTTATTATCTCTAATCTCCTTTACTTCATGTAAATGAATAATTTCTAATTAGTTAACTGATGAAACATTTATTCAGAATGAAAATTAAACACAGACTAAATTTTGCTACAATTGCCTGTTTCTTTTTAAATATAGAATTGCAATACAAAAAATCTTTTTGCAATCAGATTTGTTTTTATTATAATATCCTCTTACATTCATTAAACACACTGATGTCTTTAAAAATCAGAATATTAAAAAGATATTGTGAATAAAAAAAATTTTTGAATGAAACTTTATTATAAAACATGTAATGTTTGTACTGAACAAAATATTCTGCTACAGAATTTTATCGTAGATTTCAAAGAAAAATATCAAAATATACAAAAAATATTTCTAAATATTGCAAAAATATAAATCTGTATTTCTAAAATTAGAAATATTTTCATAGATTATTGAAATAAGACTACTAACTTTAGCATCTTACTAGAAAGAAAAATCATAATCCCAATTTATGAAATGGTTTATAGGCAGAGAAATTCGGTGGAATTCGACACAGACTACGAAGTTCTTTGCAAAAAAAACTTAATAAATTAGATGTTC
Organism: Caerostris darwini; assembly: GCA_021605075.1. Taxonomy (NCBI): domain Eukaryota; kingdom Metazoa; phylum Arthropoda; class Arachnida; order Araneae; family Araneidae; genus Caerostris; species Caerostris darwini. The sequence goes on from BPLQ01014217.1 coordinate 166,861, forward strand.
CCAGTTAAAAGAGTAAATATATAAATTGCATATTTATATTATGTAAAATAAATACAGCATAAACTACAAATGAACTTCGTAAACGATGTAAATTGAGATTCTAAAATACAACTATTGAAATTTAAACACACACTTTTTTAAAAAAAGAATTTTTCTAAAAATATTCTAAGACAATATCGGAGAAATGCATCCTAATTATATTAAAATTGCAGAAAAAAATATAAAATCATAAATAAAAATAAATAATCAGAAAATTTATAGCACATAAAAATATTTAAAAATAAATTATGTGTGTAGTTTTCATCTAGAAAGTATTGTATCACAAATAGAAATAAAGCTGATTTCAAAATTATAAAAAAAAATACGCAAAATTCATAAAAATACGCAAAAAAATTCAATTATAAATGCGCAAAATATACAAAATTTTTATAAAGATAATGAGATAATTTTAAAACATTGTTAAATACAGAACATATGTTTTAAATTTAACAAAATTATTAAATGGCAGACCTTTTCCCAACATCGTTCAATCATGATCTCCATGGTTTCATATTAAAAGACACATTAATTTCGCTTCCTACACGAATAGAATTTATGGGATTGTTCACTTGCCAAAGATTTGACAAGAAATTCTGATTAACACATGCATCTAATACATTGCTTTACTTAAAACTTTCCAGAGCCAAACAATGTTTCACTGTACTTGGATTTCAAGTAAAACTTTAATCACTTCTATGGATCGAAAGATGATTTTTCAAATTTATTTTTAGAGAATAGGCTTTTCCGCATTCCACACACACATATGGTTTATATTTTGTATGACTACAATACTTATTTAAATCTTTCAATGAAACAAAAGATATACCGCAATCTTCACATACATAAGACATTTTTGTTGCGTGAATCCTAACGTGTCTATTTAAATTACTCTTCCAACTAAATACCTTCCCACACTCTTCACAAACATAAGACTTTGGTACTGTATGAATCTTATCATGCCTATTTAAGTGACTCTTGCTACTGAAGAATTCGCTACAGTCCTCACATAAATGAGTTTTCAGTCCTGTGCGAGTCATAGTATGCATCTCTAAATTAATTTTCTGGTTGAATGCTTTGCCACATTTCTCGCATGTATGAATCTTTTCTCCGATGTGTAGCAATACATGTCTGTTAAAATTAGACTTGACTGAAAATGCTTTGCCACAATCTTCGCATACATAAGGCTTTTTTGTTGCGTGAATTTTAACGTGTCTATTTAAGTTACTCTTCCATTTAAATAACTTCCCCCACATATTTTCACACACATAAGACTTTGGTATTGTATGAATCTTACCATGTCTATTTAAGTGACTCCTGCTATTGAAGAATTCGCTGCAATGCTCACATAAATGGGTTTTCAATCCCGTGTGTGTCATAGTATGTATTTTTTGGTTAAATGCTTTGCCACATTTCTCGCATGTATGAATCCTTTTTCCGGTATGCAACAAAGCATGTCTATTCAAATTAGATTTAACAGAAAATGCTTTGCCACAATCTTCGCATACATAAGGCTTTTCTCCTGTATGAATCCTGTTATGTATTTCCAAACCAGCTTTGGAACTAAAAGATTTTTCGCAAATGCCACATACATGAGGCCAATTTTTATTACGTTTAGAAGATGTTTTTTTATTTCTCGTGTGAGTCAGATTATGAACTTTTAAATGAATTTTCTGAGCAAACGCTTTGCCACATTTTTCACACTTGTTAGCCTTTTCTCTTGTATGTAACAAATTATGTTTATTTAAGTTAGACTTATCTGAAAATGCTTTATCACAAATCTTGCACACGTACGGCTTTTCTCCAGTATGACTTCGATTATGTATTTTCAATTCATATCTCTTTGTAAAACATTTGCTGCATTCTTTGCACACATAAAATCCGTTTGTTTTATGTTTAACAGAGCATTCTTTTACATCTTCTAGAAGACGACATTTTTTTCCGCTCATAGGTTGTTTAGACGATTCGTTAGTTGAAGAGACAAGAAATGTTGACATATTGAGATATATTAATACGAAATAAACTGCTTCGAATTTATTAAATAAAAATTAATCGTACGTCACCTAAATACTTTCGAGAAAAGGTTACAAATATTTCTAACAAATTTTTCTTTCTGCCGCAAACTACAGTTCAATGTTTTAAAGCTGCCAGATTTCTCTTTAGTTAATTCTGGTTTATCGCCATAAAGAAGAAAGTCGGACTCAAAACAAAAAACTACCCGACTGGCATGGTGAATGTAGTGGAAAAGTGCCGTTAAGGTTGGATCAGATTTTTTAATCTTTTGTTTTGATTAGTTTGGTTTGATTTGCCATTCTACGGTCATTTTTTGCACACGAGGGCTAGTTAGACCGTGACCTACAGTTTAATGTGAATTCTGAACCACTAAAAACATTTATGGCACGGCCGGGATTGAAACCCGAAACCTTTGGTACATCTGGCATGATACACTCGCAACTCTATAGTATTATGAATCAGTTAAAAAACAAGTTTGGTTTGATTTGATCTATCGCTCTAGATCTAAACAAAAGACTTGCCCAACTAGCAGCATGGTGAATGCAGTAGATAAGTGCTGTTAAACTCGTAGCATATTTTTTTAATCCCTTGTTTGGATTGGTTTGGTTTGTTTTATTGCTCTGTGGTTTGTTTGTTTTTTGTACTCGGGGGCTGATTAGATCGAGACCTACGGCTTAATGTGAATTCTGAACCATTAAAAACATTTTCAGCATGGCCGGGATTCGAACCCGAATACTACGGAATTAGTTAAAGAATTAGTTTGGTTTGTTTTGCCGCTCTACCATCATTTTGTGCACACTTTAGAATAATTAAGCTGGGAACTACAATTTAATGTGGATTCCGAACCACCAACAATCATACATCGCTCTGGCCCCTCGGTGCCACAGGTTTTCGGTTCGAATCCCGGCGCTGCATAGATGTTTGTAGTGGTTCGGAATCCGGTTTAAATCTTAGGTGCCGGTCTAATAGGACTACAGAGCATTGGGAGTAGGGCTGATTTCCCTACCTTGTAAATAGGAAACATCTCCTGTCTCGAAACCTGCCAGTAGGCTGACGTCCTTGGCCCAGGATGGGGCTGCTGCGCCAATGAAGAAGAAGAACAAACATCCATTCCACCGTCAGGATTCAAACCTGAAATCTGTGGAACCAAAGGCTAGAACTAAAGAACATGAAAACGAAGGTTCGATTTCCGCTACAATTACAGTTTGAAAAAGTGGGTGCTTGTAAAACTTTACTGGTACTGCTAAAATAAAATTCCCAAGAATTTAAAGCTACTTACTAAATCTTAAACTATACTACATTTATAAAGTTTAAACTGAATGCTAGTATTTTTTTATTATTATTATCATCATCATCGGAAGAAGTCTTCATTAAACATTAAAAGTAATTTACATCCAAAGACACTTTTAATCTTTATTCTGGATAAAAAGGAAGAAAACAGTCAATTTCGGAAGACCCATCCAATTATGACCGCAAAAAAAGGCAATCGATTTTCCGGAACAATTTTTCATCTCTCATGTGACGACTACTTTTATTTCTCGGGCTCTCCAGGCTTTTTTTCCCGACTTGCATCTTATTACTTCCGTTTCGGTGTGGGATTTGGCAGTGTCAGGAAGAGGCATTGTTGAAAATGAACAAAAACGTTCGCCCGATGCCTGAGAATTAGGTTAAAGAGTGCAAAATGCCATTTATTACTGTGAGACAAGTTAAGGAGATGGCGGAAGGAAAAATCTAATTAATGTTGAGAGGCAAGTCGATCGCATTTGATTTACACCGCGTGGCAAAAGATAAGACTTCATTAAAGGTTCTCGTCATTCGAGACCATCGTGTCGGAGCAAAAATAATCGCACTTCAAAAATTAATCTAGATTCTTCTTTTTTTTTTCTTCTTTTACTTGAAGAATTACTCGCGATAAGATGAAAAAATAGGCTCTTGTCAAAAAAGAATGTTGAGAGTTAAAGTGGCACAACATTAAGCGTTGTCAATAAATAAATTTAATAAGTAAATTAAGTTTCCAGAATGTATTGAAGACCTAAATTTCTCTGGAGAAGAATTATTGCATTTTGTTGTTTCGTTAAAAGGTGAATGTAAACTTTCAGAATACTCGTCGCAAAAAGTTTGGGGTGACCTATCAATTAGCTGATTGATTCTGTTTGGTTTGTCACTTTACCATCATTTTTTGCCCATTCTAGGCTAATTAGACCAGAGCTTACAGTTTAACGGGGATAGTTCCTGATGGTCGAGTGGCTAGCGCTCTGGCTCTCGGTACCACAGGTATCGGGTTCGAATCCCGGCGGTGCCATGGATGTTTGTAGTGGTTCGGAATCCACTTTAAGCTGAAGGTCCCGGTCTCATATGACCATAGAGCGTCATGGACCCCAATCAGACTTATTCTCACCCACATCATTCCCAAACTGTAAAAGGGGCAACTCAGCTCTAGGCACAGTGATGTGGTGTGGTGGTGTAGTAGTAGTAGTTTAATGTGGATTCCGAACCACTAGCAAACATCAATGCCACGGCCAACATTTGAACCTGATGCCTGTGATAGCAAAGGCCTGACCTCTAGCCAATTGGCCATCAGGCCGATAACTCATTGAGCTTCTTAAATTGGAGATTTCAGTGAAAACTTTTACTAATCAAGGTGAATCGAAACTTGTATCAACATTGGGGAGGGATACATTGAATCTGTAGGCTGGAAAGTTCCTCCAATGGATTCATGGAAGAAAGTCGGAGGAAACGGACATATCCAGGCAACGCTTGCACTAAATAATGCTAACACCAAAATGAATTTGGTGTAAAGTCGTTTCCAGATTTGGGCCATCATACCAAGTCGTATCATTCATCTGATTCAGCTTGTTGAGGATTCAACTGAAAATTCAATCTAGTTATCTCATGTTGTGAACAAGCAATCCGTAGTCCTTAAACTCTTTGACACTTCTCGGACACAAAACCGATCTTAAGAAGAACGAAATTTTTCCCAACTTTACCATTGCACGAAATGTGGGAGAACATGTGTTCTAGAATTTTTGTCAGAATCGAGAGGGGCCTGATGATCGGAGCTTCTACTGTTGTGACTACTGTTCGGCTATGCTCAGAGGTTACTGAGCGGCTGAACATAGCGGCTATTCAGCGGTTACTGAGCGGCTACTGTTCAGCTATTCGTGGGGCTACTGTTCTTGTGCTCGGTACCACTGGTACTAATGGTTCAGAATCCCCTTTAAACCGTAGGTCCAGGTCTAATTAGCACTTGTGTGCAAAAAATGACAGTAGATCTACAAATTAAATAGCCAGAATCGAGAAAATGAGTTTTTAATGCATTGATGGCTCAGTTCTTTCGCACTCAAAACTGGCAAAGCTAAAACGTGATCTATCCCTATATAGCCCACCCTGATATATCCCTATCTCTAGAATTAGTAACTGGCAAATGACCTCATATCAAACGTCCAACATTTAAACACAACTAATCCAATATTCAAATAATTTAGACTTTTGGAGTCAGTTTGTTTGGAAGATATATTGAATTCGATTTTACATAGTCCTGTTCCTTACAGTTCTCATTTCAATCAATCATTCTAGAAAAAATTCGCAAGAATTTTTCAAATTTTTTCTAACCTCAACTATCGACTGAATATTGATAATTTAAAACCCACTCACAATAATATTAACGATTCATTACTACTTGAAATATGCAAATATTTCTTTCATCCTAGTTGTTACATAGCAGTTTAATTCATGTCTTATTTGTATAATTTCATTATTCGTCATAAATTCTCGGATCATTAATAATTTGAATACCTCATTTTACCTCATACTTTTCTCCAGTTTTTAATATTTAATATATTATTTTACTAGAATTGGTCAACTGCCTTTATAATCCTTCTTTTTGCCCAACTATCTACTTTAGGAATGATAGAAATTCTTTCAACTAGCACTTTAAACTCATATTAATATTGATATTTCTCGATTCGAAACCTAATACAAACGTGTGCAGCTAGTGTAACATGTATACTGAAGGTTTCAAGTTCGAATTTACTAGCGACGTCCTTTGCAGTTACTAATTTTAAAAACGAAGAGACTCGAAGGAGATTGTGAACAATGTGCGTAAAGCATCTCATATAGACAGTTCGGGAGGAGATTTTTTCTGGTTTTCTCTCATGACACGTAAATTCATAAAATGTCTTTTATTGACTTACCTAACCATTTTATAAGATAATTGTTTAAAAGATCCACATTAAGAAAAGAATTAGCTTAAAAGAAATCTTTGAGAATAAATTCAACTGTCTTGATTCATTTGTCTTTTACATTGACTGTCATGCATTTATGTAAATACTATTTAAATTTTATGGCACAGATTCTTGGAATATAAGATTCTTGATATTGTGAATATCACGTTGAGTTTCCATACCAAAGATGGTTGATTCTAAAGTTAACAAGCGATGCTGAATCAAAATTTCTGCGTCTATGTCTATAATAAATATGTAGGACGGAATGTCCTTCCACTGGAATTGAGGAGGAGAGGGAGGTGACACCTTGCTCTATCTATTACAATCCTTAGGATGCTTGTCCAAATTTAAGGTTGCATAACTTTATCCACATCTTTGACCAAAAAATATCAGTAAAGGCACATCTCATCTAAATGCAGTGTGGTGTGTAGTATTGTGGTAATAGTAACATCCTAGATCTAGATGTTTCTTATTCTTATATTGCGCTATGGTGTTTTTTTTTTTTTTTTTTTTTTTTTTTTTTTTTTTTTTGGAGTGTTTAGTGTTTTTAAGTGACAGACTGCTCTAGAAATGCTTGTTTAGTGTTTATATGGAGCCACCTTTTCATATAATTTTACTAGGGTTCCAATGTTACATACAATTTGAGATACTGAATACGCTGGCGTCGCCTGTTGGCAGTCACTGCTTGCAGATATTTGAAGATTCGATAGCGATTGTGACCTCAAGTGTAATGCCTTTACCATCGACGGCCAGATTGCCTGGTGTAAGTTTGCCAGGTTTTCTTCCATACGACAAGCAAATATGAGACAGTTACTCCTATAAGTTCTCCCTGAAAGCAATAAACTGTCTATTATACATAAAGGGAATACGAGGCCCACCGATCCAACAAAAATAATGTTGCTCGATTCCAATTCAATAATCTCGTTACCTGCCTCATCATGGCAGAAAGATTTTAATGGAGATGAGCCATTAAGGCATGAAAGTCAATCGAAACTAAATTCACCAAAAAAAAAAAAAAATCTCAACCGAATATTAATAGGGGTATTTGAAAGCAAAGCTGAACTTCAAGTCAAAGGTTCTTCGTTGAAATGACATTGTATTTCACTATATTAAACCAGTTTTTGGTTTCTGAATAGTCAGATAGTAGCTAAAAATGTAATTTAAAAGAATTAGCTTAATATTCCCTGTATCACACACAGGGCTATTATTTACCGCTTTTATTCATTTATTTATTGAACTCAAATTAAAACATAAAAAAAATAAGTGAAAATTCAATATCTTTGTGAAAATACCCTGCTTTAAATATGATTAATACCTTTCTCAAAATATGACAATTATGGTCAAATCAATGATTTAATTGCCTTGATAACTCTTTTAACTAATAACTTAATTTTCTTTCGACGATTATTAATTTGCTTTGTTAAAAAGCAATAAAAACAAATAATTATAATATTTTGTACTTTTTTTACATACCATATAAAAATAAATGTGATCCGGAGAACAAAAATTACTTCTTTTGTTATAAATTTCAATTATAAGAATTACAAACACACTTAATTATAAAATTATGCGTTTTATATTCATAAATAATTATTACTTTGAAAGTAAAAAAATATGTAGTTTAATTTTAATTTCAATTTATTATAAATCAGCTTTTGACTTTGTAAGGAGTTCTGCCTGAAGGATTATTAATATTTACACAACTTCGTAAACTATTAAATGAATGAAATATGTTTTTACAATAAGTTATAAAACTTATTAACTCTTCTAAATTTTATTTGTTTAAATAGATGTTTGTTTAGATCCTTAGTTAGTATAAAATAATACAATTTTTCTTTTTCATAATAATCAATTCAGAATTTTAATTGGCCTGAAAATACACATTTATACATACATGCACATTATATATATGTATGTGTGTGTGTGTAATTTGAAGATCTTTTTGTCCTCTATACAAATTGACAGTTTTCAGTCTAGAACTGTCACATTTGGTAAGTACAAAGACCATTGCCTATATTAGACGGTGGAAAATTCGAATGCATTTTTTACGAGCGATTTGTTTTGTTTTCTAATATTCTATGGTATTTTCGCTTTTGTATTATTTTTATTATAAAGGTTTTAAAAAAAGAGTTAAAGGTTGCAGGTATAAAAATTCCAATATGTCATTCCAAGATTGCATATTAGTTGTTTTAAGTCCTCAATACAAACTCTTGGAGAGTAAAAATTAAAATATTATTTGTCCACAAGTGTCTGAAATTTTAAATTGAATTATTATTATTTTTTTATTTGAAGCTAAATGTTTTTTTTGTTTTATAAATTAATACAAGCACATTCATTTTGTTGTATGTTTAATCTTTATCGTAACACTTCTTTACAAATGGGCACGGGAAATACCGTATAATTCAGCTATTATTATATAATTATTAACTTTTATTCTTATTTGAATTCTGGAAATTTAAAAAAATTCTCATATACCAAAGGAAATAAATGAAAACTATTAATTACGAATTATAGCTGCCTCGTTTTCTACAGTGAAATATCAAAGCAATAAATGCAGAAAAAAGTTATAAGTTTGATAGTTTTTTTCTTTGCTGACCACCCATACTGCGCCGAGCCGCTGAGAAAAAGGGAAAACGAGAGAAGTCCGGTTGGGAAGTCCTTTTTCCGAAACTCTGTAGGGCGAAACGAGTTCTCTACATCCAGAGCAAAGCAAAAATTGAAGTTTCGTTCAGACCGCTGAATGAGTTAAAAAGCTTCAGGAAAGGCAACAATGAAATATTTCATTTCTATTTCTATTTAAAATATATAATATTATATATATAAAATAATTTAAATTATATATTATATTTTCATAATTATTTAACTATCAAGATCAAACTAACAAACAATAACAAAGAAAAATCACTAAAGCAATAAAAATAGTAATAAAATTTTCTTCAGAAAATATTCGAAAGTAATTCAATAATTCGAAAATGATATTATTAAATTACACATTTTTTGTTTGATATTTGAAAAAAAAATTATGGGAATACAAATTTCCGAAATTACTACAACCGTCCTAAATTAATTAATTCCCTAAAATTTATTTAATCATAAATCCACTTGTACATTAACATTCAATACATAACGATTAATTTTCCCAATCAGTCTAACGACCATCCAACGACCACATCCATCCATATCCAACCACATTTCCCCAAAACTTCTCTCACCGAAAACGAATCCTCACCAAAACACCACACTACACCACTACCGTTCCAACACCAGAAGAGGCCTGCTACGCTAAAACAATACAACAAGACACGCAAAGAAAAGAAGAAAAAAGAAAAACTGAAAGATAGAAAGAAAGAAGAAGTCTTCACAAACGGTCGATGGGCGTTCTTAATTAGAAACCGGCTTCTCCATCGCAGATGTCCCAATCCCGGGACAGAACCTTAATCCCGGAAACCTCCCCGGAGAAAATTGAGGATTTAATCGACACGGCCGGTGGAGGCAATTAATTTTGCGGATTATGGGGATACAAGAGCCATTATGGTCTTTCAGCGGCCTCCCGTTCTCCGGGGGAAAAACGGGAGCGGACCCTAATCCTCTTCCTTTATTATGTCCTGGGAGCGTGACTGACAAGGGCAATCCGGCAGCTTTTTAGCGAGACGGACACGCGAAGGTTTTTTTTTTTATTTATTTATATTTTTTATTAAGGGGTTTGTTTCTGCTTTGTGTTGTAATGGGGTGTTAGATATCCCATCTCTCTCGCCTGTTATAGTATGGGGTGAGTAGACCGTTGTCTGTTGTGGGTGGTATTGTTTTGATGAGGGAAATTGAGAGAATTTTTGTTGTTGCATAAGTTGTTGAGAATAATAATGATTTTAGGAAAGAGATCTGTTGGTTTTAAATTGTCTCATTTTGCTTTACTGTTGTTTATTTACAGTACTAAACATTTTAGATACTATTTCTGACTTGAAATGCTGTCAATGTAAACTTTAATTTTAAAGTGATCAGGGTAATTCATTGATCAGGGTCATAAATTTTTTTACAAACTCTTAACAATTGTAGAAACAAATAAAAAACATTTTATTAATTTTCGGTTATAAAATAAAACAAAATAAAATTAAGCAAAATATATATATATATATATCGTTGCGTTGGGCTATATATCCTTATAACATATATATATATATATAGCATTATAACATATTTATAGTGTTTATTTAAGTAAATACGTTCCTTCAATATATTAAACGCCCATTTTAAAGTGATCAAGGTAATGCATTAAAAAAAAGGATACAATTTTTAAAAAAATCTCAGTTTGTTGTAAACACTTCTGGAAACCAATAAAAAACACTTTATTATTTTTTATAAAATAAAACAAAACCAAATTAACAAAACTTATTTGTAGTGTTTAATTAAATAAATATGTCTTATCAATATATTAAACCATAAAACGATATTCTTAATAGATACTTCTTCTTCATTGGCGCAACAGCGTGGGCCAAGGCCGTCTGCCTATTAGCAGATTTCTAGACAGATGATTTCTTTTTACGGGGTAGGGTTGTAAGCCCAAAGCTTTTCAGCCATATTAGACATGGTTTAAAGTAGATTACGAACCACTACAAACATACGAGTACCGCCGGGACTCGATCTTAATAAATTACTTATGGGTAATTTTACTTAATACTTCACTAATGAATTACGATTTTGTTAATTAATAATTCTTTCTTAGCAATTTACTTCTAATTAACACTTCCAGATTATTTCATAAGCTTTAGATTGTTTAATAAAACAGCCACGTTGAAGTAAGTTATACTTATTAATTAGCAATAGAATAAAATAATCAAAAAATATGTAGAGAATGTTTTTAATTATTTGTTAAGAAATTGTCCCTTTAGATTACATTTCAATTTCGAGTTATATTTTTAGTAAAAAAATGTAGGCTTTTCCTTTTACCAATAAAAGGCTAACGAAATGCATGAAACATTTTAGCTTTCCACCTGGTAAGAGTTCCGAAAACCAACTATTTTACTATAGAACATCCAAACATCTGAAATGAGTAGCGGGCTGATTGGTGATAAGGTATCTATTGGGACGTTGATTTCGGGAATTATGCTCCTTATATAAGATTTATTTACTCATATACAAGAGTTATTTACTCTTAGTATACATATAGAAGAAATACTTAGTCATTATTCATATACAGGAGTTATTTACTCATATTATTTATGTACAGGAATTATGTTCTTCTTCTAACATTATTTTTACTCATAAAATATATGGATATTGTTTCCGGGAGAGGGATTTTTCGTGTCCTTGACTACTTTCAATTTTGGACATTTTTACTGAAATCTGTATTTTTTAAAAATTTTATTCACAAACTTTTTTATGCATAATATTTATTTATATTTTTAATATTTATATATTCTTCGAAAAAGTAGTTACGAATCAGTTTTGCACAAAAAGGAAATTGTAGTCTTACATTATTCCCATAACAGGACCATTAATTAAATATTAAATTGAAAAAACAGTTGTTGTAAAAACGTATATGTTTTTAAATTACTCAAAACATTACTTAAAATAAAACTTAAACAAAATAATTGAATAATTATTAAATACTTTTATCCATAGCCTGCATATCGGCACAGACGATTTTTATTTAATTCAAGCATTTTAACTTCTAGAAATTGATAATATTAATTAAAGAAAATAAATAAAATCAATATTAATTTTAATTTTTAGAAATAATTAATAATATTATTTTAATGATAAATCATTGAATTTTTAAGAAAACTATAAAAAAAATGTAATAATTAAATAAATAACAAGTATAGTTATAATATTCGAGAGATTTTGTATACTGTGTCAGTGACATGTATTCCTCACTAAATTAGCTAGTTTGGCATGCTCAGTTAAATAAGGGATAAAATTTAATTTAAATAAAGTCCTATTTTAAAGATGTGCAATAATCTAAAGTAATACCTATCACCATCAAAAAGGAAAAAAATGCATTTTAAACCTTACAGTTAGAGAAAAGCAATTCATTTAATTAAAATCCATTTTTCAATTTCTTCAATAAAAGCTTCGTAAAAAAGTTCTTTCAACTTAAAAAAAATAATAACTACTTAAACTTAGAGCGGGAAAAAAGCCTTTAATTTATGTATTTATTCTTTTACACATAATCCACTACTTTAATACAAAAAACTTTTTAAATGGAAACAAGTTTATCAATATAAACGACAATACTGCTTTTATAACACTATCAGCTGATTACAGTCAGAAATATTCATTTCAAGCAACGTTAAAACACTCTACATATAAACCAACAAAGAGAGATAATACGAAGAACACAGGAGAAGTAAAAAAGAAAGAAAAATCATCAACTCCCAGTGGTTCTTCTTTCATGACAGGCCACGAAATTAAATTTTAATAAAAAGGCCCGATGTAACTCTTGGCAGCTCATCGGGCGCTCTCAGCGAAATAAACTCATTTCGCATTTGAGTAATCTTTTCTTCATATTTATACTTTTAAATTAGAAAAACGGGAGCTCACTCAAGAAAACTGGCCCATCTTAAAACGAACCATCCATTTTTATTTTTTCATTTCTTCTTCTTCTTGAGCAGCAATGCGCAATGCTTCATTGGCAATTTGAATACGCTCCATATATATATCCATACACCCATATATCTATAGGCCCCTTACGATGAAGGCAAATATATGTATCCTGCATTTCCATTTCCTGCAGCTTTCAATTACATGAACATCTGGAAAAGAATTTCATCAAAACGGGCTTACTGAGTTTTTCCATTTCTTATTTCGCAACGAGAGAAAGGAGAGGCTGGATATTCATGCCGAAAATTGCGTTATTTTTTTCCGTCCTTCCACCCCCTGTTCGAATACCAATCCTGCTCGCTCGGAGGATAGATGGAAAGAAAGCCGAAAAAGAAACCCTTTTTTTTCCCTCCCCCTCCCCCTAATAGGAGCCATAGATGGAATCCCCCAGGAGAAAAAGCCTTATTGCGGCGACATATCTGAAAGAGAAAGCGAAATTATGCAAACCCATTCTAGTGCTCACTTCTTTCTCCCTCCCCCATACTTATCTATCCATCCCACCCAGTCCGAAAGTCTTCAACTCCGCGATTCAAGTCCGTTATAAGTCTCAATTCTATTCCATCCCATCTCCCCACCCCACCCCCTACACAGCCCCCTCAACCCCTTTTGTGCTGGAAAACGAATTTCATATCTAGACAGCAAACCCCCTATTTTGTTTTCGCTGGAAGAAGGTTCTCCTTGTATGCAAATCCAAAACCTTACCTACGTGCGTTACATAGCGTTCATGGATATTGCCTGCTGCAACCCCCTTTCCTTCTTGAGGGGGGTGGTATGGGGGTGGAGAGAGAATTTGAAGATGGTACTATCTTCTCTCTCTCTCCTCTCAAACGAATGCAACACAAACGTGATTCCGAGTTAAACGACCGAGGGAAGGAGGCCTCTAAAGCCAATCTTTTGGCGAGGCCTACCCCCTACTCCATCCCTCTCTCTCAAAGTTTGCGCGAATAGCTAATCTAGGAGCATCTTACATAAAATTAAGGGAGGGAAAAATGGTCCTGGGCCCATCTCCGAATGGTACCGTTACCGCGGTGCTTTCGCCAGATTTATACCTTCACCGTTTCGGCGTCATATTTAAAAGGGGTTGCTTGATAGAGCAGTGCATGAAAATTTTGAGAAAAGGCAGGCAGGAGGGGTGTAGGGGTGGAAACCGCGAATAAAATGGAGAGCATATCTCACTTTTCGGGAGAGCTAATCAAAGCAGGAAATAAGAGAAAAGCGCTGCTGATTACTCTGGTGTGAAATATTCTCTCTCCTGCCTTTCGTATTTGCATTGGCGCTCTCCGGATGATATCTACATATTTAAGAGTAGGATTTCGATATTGAAATTCTTGTTTATCGCCGTGACTAGAAGGAACCATTTAAATATATTAGTTTTAATTTTAACTTTAGAATCGGAAAATTTTAATTTAAATTAATTGTAATATCTGAATAGGTCGCCTATTAACTTTATTTAAATTAATATTTTTGCTTAAATCCATATAAAGATCTTCGGAACATTTTCACTGCATAGAAACTTGGTTAGTGCATCAAGTTTGTGTACTTAGAGAACTCGACTAGTGCAACAAAAGTTATGTTGTCGATAGATATGGGAATATTAAATCTGTAAATTAGAAAAGTCCCATATATTGTTTGAAGGCTTAGGAGGAGGAGGAGTATCTTTACCACATAACGTCTCTGGGTGTGTTCTTTTCAAATTAGGGTGGTATCAGTTGAAATGGATACCACCATAATTTGGTTCCACCAGCTTATGGTTACTTTTGATTCAACCACCATAATGGTTCTCATTATAGAGCGGCCAGAAACTTAATGGAGTAACGGACTAAACGTGGAGAAGTATCAACACGTCTTAAGTAACCAGCATTATGAAAAGAAGCACTAAATCCTTAATACATCTTTAAAAATTTCACTTTATAAACTGTTGCTTTATTTAGAACCGTTAATCACATGAACCCTCTATTACAATTAACATTACAATAGTTTCTATATATTTCCAAGAAATTTTATTTGTAATTGCGTACATGAAAAAGATTCTCAAAATAACAATTAGTTAATAAATTTTCATTTTACAAGTTTCCTTTGATGTAATTGAGATGTTAATAGCCTTTTTTTTTAAATTTAGGAATTCCTTTTATTTAAATTAGACTGTTTATAAATTTAATTTGTGGGCAATTTGTAAATTAGCATTGATACTGAAATGAAATGTACGAGTTTAAACAGAAAGTTTGAAAATATAAACACACAATTGATTCTGACTGGGAAAACAAATTACTATTCATTTATTAAATAAATGCAATAGGCTATTTTAAATTATTTTTACAAAAATTTGCTTAAAAATCCTCTTAAAAAAAATAAAACATGTCTTATCTCGAAATCTGCCAATAGACAGACGTCCTTGGCCCCACATGGGGCTGTTGTGCCATTGAAGAGGAAAATAAAAATTAATGTAACATATGTAATTAATTCCCTTAAAATATGCAAAATACTATAGAATTTTTATTTATTGCCAGTAGAGAAACGGCAAATATTTAGAACTATTAACCATGTGTTTAAAGTTTTCAAAAAGAAGCATTTGTTTTGAAAATCATGGTATGATAGTAATTTTTTCCCCACCTTGATAGTATTCTTAATCCCCAAAAAATCGCCAAGATACTATAACACATGTTAAATTACAAAAATTTAAAATACATAAACACTAATTCTAAATCAGTTAAAATAGGGCCAGCGAGATTTTTTATTTCTCACTCTCTACATGGACTCAATGCTATCTTTGTGACGTCGTCGTTAGTCTTGCTTCTTCCAGTATGAAGTTGAATTTTGTGATTTTAGAAATAACATTTAACTTTAAAGATTTATTTAAGCCAAATAGATCTGTATTAAAAAAAAATAACTGTCTGAAATTGTTTTATACACAAACGTTTTTGAATATACATTTAATTTTCAAAAGGTAGATATCACCATCTTAAATATATATATATTATATTATTCATAAATATCTCTCAAAGAGTTTCTAGTTGCTGAATTTAATTATTTCAATAAAATATTTTTATTCATAAAAATTTAAGAATAAATAATCTTCGCTGTTTGTATATGTGTTATACAAACATATATTTTTCAAAATAATATAATTTTAAAAAATTTATAAACTCATAATATAATTTATAAACATATATATTTCGAAATATATTTTTCAATTTTTATTTGCATAAACCAGTTTAAATAAACAAAATTTAGTTTAGAGAAAGAGAAAATAACTTCAATTTGTTTTATTACAAAATATTAAAAAACCATTTATACTACAAAAATACTTTTCTATATTTACATTTGTGACAAGAATAGTTAGTTTTCGTGAAAAAATTTGGGATATCAAAAATTGTATAGCTTAATAAATATCAGAATATTTCTAGTCAAACACTAACTAAATCACTTTGATATTATCCCTTTTTATTAATCTTATATCATCATCAGTGGCGCCGGTATGAAACAAGTGTGAAAATGAAACAAGTGCCAACAAGTATTAAAATGAAAAAGCATGCTTTTCTCAACGTTCTGTTCCTTCCGAATTAAGAAGCGTTCTCCATTTTACAATTAATCTATATATTGGTTACGATAATGGATTTGTAGCTTCATAAAAGTGTATATAACCGAAGATATTTCATTATTCACTTTAACCTGAATAAAAATTTTTTTTTTACATATAATAAAATGAAATTTTAAAGCGAATTTTAGCTTTCTTTTTTAAATTTGTATTTGCTACTCCACCATTAAAACGGTAACAGTTGCCGCCTGAGTGGAAGCAGCTTAAACCATCAGGGTTACTACAAAAGAGCATCCTTACACGACAGGGGGTTCGAAATGGGCGTCACCTGTCCTCGTCGCATCTGGAACTGCGATGCAAGGGAAGGAAAGAATAGCCGCCCCACTGGGAATCACGCCCCTCCATCTAAATCCCGTTTTCCGTCCCCACCCCCACACCCCCGCTATCTTTCCACGAAACCGCTAAAACCACGATTGTCGGCCGACATGGCATTGTCCACCGACTGATTGTGGAAGATCCGCCTTCTCCAGCGCAACAGGAATTTGTGGCTGTCCCTGTTCTAGATTTTGTTTAAAGCACCCCATATATCTCGAGGGGGGAAAAAACAGTTTATTTTAAATATCAGATTTTGGTAGTAGAAACGCAGCACCATTTAATTTAGGACTAGTGAAATTTTTATGTAACTGATACGGATATGAATATAAATCAAAAAAAAATATATATATAATATTGAATATAAATTGAAAACTGTGTTATAAAAAAAATATTTATACAGGATAAATAAAGATTATCTAAGACAAAAAGTTATTTTACTTGAGTGTGGCCTGATGGCCAATTGGCTAGCGCTCTCGCCATTGGTGATTTAGGTTCGAATCCTGGATGGATGTTTGTGAGTGGTTCGAAATCCACGTTAAACTGTAGATCCTTCGGTCTAATTAGCCCAAAGTGTGCATAAAATGACCGTACTGTGACAAACTAAACTAAACTTTTACTTGACATTTGTTGTTGTTGTTGTACATTAGTGAGTTCTGTGCTCCATTCGTGAATACAGCAAACACTAACGGAAGATCAGAAGAGGGTATTGTCTTCCGGGACGACTTTTAGGACTAATTTCCCTGCAGTTACATGTCGTATGGGAGAAAACCCGAAAAACTCTCACCAGGCAGCCTGACAGTCGATGCAATGCGCTTTACACATGGTCACAATTTCCTCTGAATCCTTTACGCAAGTTGCACGTGGTGCAGTTGCGTTACCACTGGACCACGAGTATAACACACAAGACATTTGCATTTAATTATTTTGCATTATTTTTTTTATAATTTACATTGTTTTATTTGTTGCATTGGACTTGATAAAAACGTAAAGATTGGAGGAATATTATTCCCTTTGTAATTTTATTAATTTTTTTCGTCCGTATAATTTACATAGTTTCCTTTTAGCTAATGATTTTTAACGTAAATTTAATGTAAAAAAAAATTTTTATAGAGAAAACCAAACGAAACAAAAATCGCATTCTCTTGTCCTTGTGTGTGTCAATGGACGTCACCAGTGGGTGTGAACCTTCATCTTTGTCCATGTTAGACACCCCCGTTACAAGGACATGAGTTGGATTTATTTAAAATTTAACCATTGCATTTAAATTCTGGCCATTCACCAATGGAATGGCAGATGTATAGTAGATCCAACGTTATCCAGAGTACATCCTCTAGACTATCTTATACGTATTTTGCTTGTTCAGAACTCAATTTTTGAAGGCCAAAAGAAAAACGTTTACTCCTAAGTAAGTTTTTACTCCTAAAGAAAAAGTACTTTATTGAACAAAGCATTCATAGTATAGCCACGTGAGAAGAATTTTTTTTAATTCTTTCTTTTGTAAATAAAAAAAAAGTTCTTAGGTATGAACTAAACATTTTAAACGTCTTTAATACATTTTGTAAAATATAAACAAATTCCAACTTAATTGTTACAGATCATCTTCCATTGAATCTAACGTTTCAATTAAAAAAAGGTATATATAATGCATCATCTATTACTGATTATTTTTATTACATATAAAAACTTCATTAAACCAATTTATTTTAAAATTTAAATGTATTAAAACTACTTCACAGAATTAAATACATTTTGCAATAACATTCGATTCAACCTTCCAAATTTTACTTTCCAACCAATAAACTCTCTAATGCAGCTGGCAAACACTTAGATGATTGTCTTTATGCCATAAGCAAAGACTGCACAGAACATTTATTTTTTATTTAGCACTACACAGAGGAAACGTGTAACTTGAAGATAAGCTACAGAAGCGGAGTAACAATACCCCCGCAACGCTCTACGATCATGTTAGACCGGGACTTACGGCTTAAAGTGGATTCTGAACCATTGCAAACATCCATGGCACCACCGGGACTCGAACCCGAAACCTATGGTACCAAGAGCCAGAGCATTAGCCACTCGGCCATTCAGCGCCTTATTTAATATTATAATTATTATAAAATGTTATCATTATTTTTTACAACCAAATTTTAAATCGAACCTTCTAAAATTCTCTTTCCAAATATTATTACAGAAAAAAAAAATTAAAAAAACATTTTTTTTCATCCAATCGAAATCGAATCTCCGGGACTCGCACCCGAAACCTGTGGAACCGAGAGCCAGGGCATTAGCCACTCGGCCATTTAGGCCCTTATTTAAAATTATAATTATTATAAAATATTATTATTATTTTTTACAACCAATTTTCAAATCTAACCTTCCAAAATTCCTTTTCCAAATTTTATCAGAGAAAAAAAACAATTTTTTTATCCCCATCGAAATCGAACAGCCGGGACTTGCACCCGAAACCTGTGGTACAGAAAGCCAGAGCATTAGCCACTCCGCCATTCAAGCCCTTATTTAATATTATAATTATTATAAAATATTATTATTATTATTTACAACCAACTTTTAAATCAAACCTTCCGAAATTCCCTTTCCACATTTTATTAGAGAAAAAAAAATAATAATAATAAAAAAAGTGTTTTTTTCATCCAATCGAAATTCATGTCAAAAAAAAAAGAATCCACTTCATCTAAGTCACTCTTTAAAATTCATGCATCCCCATTCCTAATAAAAAAAAAAAATGAAATTAAAAAAAATTGAAATAAAAAAAAAACCTCTCTTTCACGTCCAATGAAATTAAAACGGCAATCGAAATTCCTCGATGCCACGCGGCTGAATAAAAATCATCGGGAGAGAAAAATGAGATACCTAAAATTCCCTTTTTCAAATTGACAACACAGTAATAGGGAGAAAGAAAGGGAAAAAAAAGGGGAAGAAAAGTTCCTAATAATAAATTGACAACACTTGTGTCACCAAGAGAATTGAGACGGAGACGCCAGTTTTTCAATATTGCCCCTTTTTTTTCCCGAAAAGATGATTCCATTAGAATTATCTGATGTTTATTAATATGCGCTGGAAAACGAAGCCTCGTAACATTACATTAGCGAAATCTTTTCTCTGGTAATAAATATTTATGCAATCTCTTCCCTCGCATGAGAAAGTTGGGAGAGAGGAAAAAAATACGCAATAATCAATAATACAGAAAAGAAAGGGGTGTGGAGAAATATTTTTAAAAAAATAAATAAAAAAAACTGCCTTCCCCTTCGCAATTCGGATAATGAAGCATTTCGAGGCAGAGTGGTTTTTAGATGAGTTGAGAAGTTTATTAATTAGATTGCAGTATATTTAATAGAGAATAAGTTTTACAGGTGAATTAAGTGATTAAAAACGTAATACACACACAAAAATAACATGATACAATTATGTGACGAGGCCCTTTTTAATAATATGTCGTTTAATATTTTATTCTTAAAATTTGCTTTCTTCTATCTTATTTACAAATGAAATTATAAAAATGAAATCAATAAAAATATAAATAAATAATCGGTTGGGTTGATGTACTGTTATCCATAAAATTAGAATTGAATGCAAGAACAAAACGTATAGCGCTTAAAAAATAAAAAAATTCTAGAATTCCAAACAATTTTTTTTCCTTGAAAAAGGAAGTGAAGTTAATTGCTTTCCCCAGACGATATTTTAAAATAGTTTTACATTGTTTAATTATTTAATATAATTAGTAACACGTGAAAGAAATTTAAATAGACCAGTAGGAATAGCTAGTGAAAGAGATTTAAATAAACCAATATAAAGTTTATTAAATAAACCATAAACCAATATATAACAACCCAATTCATGAGCTATGGAGATTTAAATAGACCAATAGCTCGTGAAAGATATTAAACAAATTAATCAATTAAAAAACATTGAAATTTGTGAAGAAAAAAAATTGATCAAGAAAATGAAAATATTCGGTGTCGAAAACAATACCCATAACTTTATGGGTAATAACAATAATAGTGAAAGCGAATTTAAAATTAAATAGCAAAGTAAAGCTTTTATTCGATAACTTTTTAAAATAATACTATCTAACTTCCTGGCACTACAGCCCATGGGGAGCCAAGAGTGCCTGTCTGATTTCTAGACAGGAAATGGTTATTTTTTATAAGTTTAACGTAAAACGTAAGGTTAACGTATACATTAAATTTCATATATTAGAGAGCTTTTGCATACCGTACGTTAGTTACAGTAGGACGTCCGTTAGCTTTTTCTCCTTAGCGCGCATGTTCATAAGGAAACTGCGCATGCGCGCTAGGGAGAAAAAGCTAATGGACGTCCTACGGTAACTACCGTACGGTATGCAAAAACTCTCTATTAACCGAATATAGATTCCTTACTTTTATATCAATTACTTTTCAGCTCAAAAAATTTATATCTTTCCTATTCGAAAAAATTTCTGATTTAGAATGTAAGTTGTATGCTAAAGGATATAAAGTAAATAATTTTAGTAACTGTAATTTCTTCATTATAATAGATTTCCTTTTTAAAGTGTTTGCTTTCACAAAAACGATTAGAGTAATTTAGTTAACATAATAGGGACATAGTTTTATTTTTAAACAAATGGGAATTGTTTACTCTTATTTTAAAAGATTTTCGACTTGCAATAAAGTATATTATTGATAAGTTATGAATTTTCTGATTTTTTTTAAAATTTGGAAATGGCTTCAATTAAATATAAAGTTCATAACAAGCACGAGAGTTGAACATTTACATTTATATTTAAAAAATTTTATCTGTTATAAAGCATATTACTGTTAAGTAGTAAATTTTCAGAAATTTTTTTTACTTGTAGATGATTTCATTTAACTGTAAATTTCGAAGTAAATTGTTTATTCTTTTTAGTTTTGTAATTATATATAGATTTATATTACTAATAATTAATAACATAATTTCATATAATTAATTATTATTTATCTTGCTTACAAATATTAATAATTTCTGATCATTGATTTGTTATTTCTCTTACCTATTCACAATTTGAAGAAATTATCATCAATTCTCAATAATATTTAGGGTAATGAGACATTTCACAGTTAAACTGAAATAAATTTCATCAAAAACATAATTGAAATTTTATAAAAGTCAATAATCTATTATTATTATTAAAGCATTCTTTAATAAATAAATTAACTCTTATATGATTATTGAATAAAATGTATTTCATAATTATATTGCCCATAAAACAACTTCTAGAAGTATATAATAAGTTATTCATTTTCGATTAATAATTATTAAATAATAAGAAAACCATTAATTTATTAATTGAATTGATTAAATTAAATAATATTTTGTTTATTAAACTAAAATTTATGAAATTAATAATTACTAAAATAAATTATGTCTCTATCAGAAAACTATTTAAAGTAATGGGGAAAAAAATATAAAACTCTAAGTATAAAAACAATAAGTTTCTTTCTGTTATATTACTTTTATGAATCTTTATTGGAAGAATAGAAAAAAAAATGTAATATTAATAAAAGTGTATCTTATTAAGCATTTATCAATAAATTATTTCAAACTTTTAGCAAATTGTTCATATAAGTTTCTAGACATCTTTTCAAAGCACTGAAATTTCTATAATTGTATTAGTCTAATTAAATTAAAAATTTAAAAAAAATAATTACAATCAGCTGATACTAATGAGCTTCAATTTAGGGAAAGGGATTGATCTTCCTTCGTTTGTTTACGTCCATATATAATAATAAATAATAACATATTGCCCTTTTCTTCTTCTTCTTCATTGGCGCAACAGCCCCTTGGTGGGCCAATGGAGTCTGCCTACTAACTGATTTTGAAACATGAGATGTTTCCTTTCTACGGGGCAGGGTTTTCAGCCCTACGCCCAACAGTTATATTAGACCGGGACCTACAGTTTTAAGTGGATTCCGAACCACAAGCATCCAGGGCTTGGATTCAAACCCGAAATCTGTGGCACCGATCAATCACCAGTCATTCGGTCATCAGACCCCACATTACACTTTGGCACTGGCAAAAGGTCCACCAGTCATTACAATCTGATCCTGCAATAAAAATCTTCTGTAATTGCCTCACTGCTCATATTTCATTGTTTTTCCATGTAAGCAAGTTCAAAATTAACATTTAATAAGTTATCGTACTCATTACATTATACATTAAAGGTGGAAGGATTGTCTGTATCGGTGTACGCAGTGCACCATTTTCGCGCGTAAGGGTGGAGAAGAAGTAAGGGAGAGATTCGTAATCGAAAGGAAGAGGGGGGGGAGATGCAAATGTGCGGCGGAAGGAAAATGCGATGATGAGAAAATCTTTAGTAAATGGAAAGGAGTAGAGAAATGTTTCTCTCTCTCTCTCTCTGCCTCAACTCTTTTCTCCTGCCTTGCCATATCATAATGATTTAATAGAAAAATTTCAATAAAAACTAACTCTCTGCTGAGCATTCATGTAAATACAATTCATGTAGTTAAGTATGCAATTGATTTCGTAGTTTTCTTACGCTTATATCTAGTTAACTATAAATGAATTCTTACATATACCGATTTGCGTTTTAGTCGAAGAAAGATTACTTACATTGCGAAAAGGAACTTTAAACTTTAAAAAGGATAAAAAGAATTTTAACTTTTCAGGATGTTTTTAAGAAGATATTAGAAGGGATAAATCATCTGCCGTTATTCCTAAAAAATATTTATAAATAAAAATAATAAATAATAAATAAGGTTAATAAATAATAATAAAATAGTCTTATTTATTTTATTAATATATAAATAACCTTATATATTAATAATAATAAATGAGGCTACTATAGTTCGTTCATTCGAATTTCTTATTTGTGAATGAAATCCACATTTAATAACGTTTTATGCGTTATCTTAATTGATGTTTTGATGAGATTCAGTTTGGGAATTTGCAGCACGCTTAATTTAAGTGAAAAACTGCAAGAAGAAATTTAAAACTATTTCTCTATGCAATATATAATAACTAGTAATTATGAGAATGGGCAAGCAAATCAAAAAATGATACGTTTTAAGGTAATAATACTCCAAAATTTACTACTTTTTACTATGTATTACTTTTTTTAAGTTATTTAATTTCTTTTCCTCTTTTCTTGTATTTGTAAAAACAATATTAAAATATGATTTAATAATGATTAGTTAAAGGATTATGGAAATAATTAATTGTTAATGATTATAAAAATCAGTGTAAATGAAAATATACGATTTTTTCTTTCTTTTGGATTTTATGAAAATAAGTAAAAGAATTATGCAGTTTAATTTCAAATTATGTAGATAAAAATTAGCATATTAGTTAATAAGTACAGAAATATTATTATTTTTTTGTAATTAACAGAAATACAGAGAAACCCAACTGCTTTAAATTAAAAAATAGCACATTACCTTAACAGCTTTTGTTTAATAATATCTCAAGTATGATATATCTTTACAGTATTTTCTTCGAAAATATTTTTTTTTTATTTTCTCTTTGTTTACAAATCAAAGTGTGTGTCTTTTTATAACATAAAATTATAAAGCTTAGAGCTTCAATTTTTTTTTCCCCTCTGATTTTATCGGATATGTACTCAAAAATCAGAAATGAATTCCAACTAGCTCTTAACAAATTTTAATAGTTAGGTTTTCAAACATAAAAAATCAGTATATTACAGGAATATACCGCATTGTTATAATATATCATTGTTTATAACAATACAAATGTTTTACAATAAGTTGTTTTTATAACAATATCAGTTATCCATTGCTTAGTAAAAAAAATTAGCGTGCTGCTTTTTTATGCAAATGTTCTTAATTAAAATAAAGTTCATGCTGAAAATAAAATTTTTATATAAAATTTATATCACCGCCAGTATTCGAACTTAAAGCTTGTGGTGCCAAAGGCCAGAGCGCTAGCCAATTGTCCCTCAGGCCACATACTTAAGTGGAAATATTGGCTTGAAGAGAATTTTAACTGTCTATTTTCTACTTGAAGAATGGAGTTTATTAAAAAAAAGAACTGCTATTTTCTTTGATGTCATTCGTGTAAATAATTCTTTTTTAGAATCAGTATTATATTAATGTTTTTCTAATCAGAAATCTTTATTTCGCCACGAGGATTCTTTTTCAAATTTTTTCACTTTATAACACAGAGTTTTAGTTCATTGTAGAGTAGCCCATTTTAGTGATATTTATCATTATGGAGACTATAATATATTCCGTATTTTTATTCAAAAAATTTAAAAGCCTTTGAATTAATTCCAATTACTCTTTCTTCAATCACATTTGATTTTAACCAAGTTTTATTATTAATTAATTGGAACCAGGATATTAGGAAATCTGCCATTTACAGCTATTTTAAATAATTATAGGGTTTCTGAATATCCCAAAACCAATTATAAACCAACCAGAACATCAACAAAATTTGCAAAGATTAGACAAAAAGGAGTTAACATATTCTAAAAATATCTTCATGAATATGTAACTCTCAAATCCGTCTCCCACAACCAACCAAACGAGAGAGAGAGACAAAAAGAAAAAAAAAGAACAGACGAAAAAAAGAAGATATTCAATCGAAAACCCCTCTCGCTCTCAAAATCCTACCTAGACAACCCCTTCCAGTCCCTGGGTCCGTGTATCGGACTCGACCGCAGGTTTTATTCTTATCGGGGCAGGGCGGGGGCGGAAGAAGAGGCGAGGGGCATTCCGAAAGCTCCCGGAATGGGTCATCTCTCTCTTTCTCTCTCGCAAAAGCCGCACGATGATGATGATGATGACGATGGCGGGAAAAGTAGCGATTGAGTGGCAGACGAGTCGGCCAATGGGCGGCCGCATAGCTGTGTTCCTGCAGGCCCCGCCCCAAGAATTGCGCAGCTGGGGCGAGACGGGGATTCTCCCGGTAACATTAGCCCTCCGCGAACATGGAGATTTTTCTCATTTCAATGATGGATCTCTTCTTCCGCACCCCAATATCGTCCCTCACCCCCTACACTCAACCCCCGGACCCGATGCTCCAACCCCCGCCCCAAGTAGGGCGCACGCTTTGCATACAGAAGCCCGCTTGCAGCTGTTACGGAGGAACTCACGCTCCCGGCGCTCATTTTCTTTTCAAGCCCCTGGGGTGCAGGGGCTGCTAAATCGACATTAGCCCTAGTGGTGACGCCCTATTTCCACCACCACCCCCTTTTTGCCATAACCTTATCCCTATCCTTTATTTTTTTTTTCCAACTCGCAGGATGTGGATGTGTTTTTTTTTTTTTTTTTTTTCTTCTGTGGTAAAGTTGCCCCGCAGATGAGATATATGAGAGTCTCATTATATCTCCAACTAAGTCTTCATATTGTGACAGCGGGGCTAAATGTATCCATCCCGGCTGTGAGTTGAAATAGACGCATTTACTTTGATCCCTCGACTATTAATATAACGCTTTCTCCTGCCTTTTTTTTTTTTTTTTCTCTCCTATTATATGTAAAAAATAAATGGGGAGGAGTCGTTTTTTTCTCAATTCCCCACCCCCCTTATCAGCTGAATTAATTGGCCAACGCGCAGATTTATTTTATGTCGGAAGATGAGTGGTTTATGACCCTAAGAAAGGCTCGGATATTGAGTAAGATATTCATGGAGTCTTCTTGGCAGGAAAAAAAAAAAAATGTTGCTAATTTTTGTTTTAAAGTTTATAATAAATATATTTAACAAATACATTTTTAAATTATAGTTCTTGTTAGATTTTTTTAAAAGCTTGCCACCTATTAAAAAAGGCTTATTATGAAAAAAAGGAAATTTATATTTCTTTTCACTAACGTAAAATTCGATAAACTTATTCAAATTTAATCTGTTTTAAAAATAAAATAATAAAATACGAAATTTGTATGAATCTAGATGATTGGATTAAAAATGTCCCAAATTAATGTGTTGAAGATCAGAATTGGATTTCGAATTTGATCTTCATTTGTTGTAATATTTAAAATTCGCTTTACTAAATTTAAATATTTTTTTTTATATATTTAAAAATAAGCTGAATTTTTTGTAAATATTTTCTTGGTTTAAATCTAAACAAAATTAGATAAAAAAAATATGACAATTTTAATTCATTTATATTTTGGCGTTTAATATTTGTATTTTTAATTTTTAATTTCTTTTAAATATAAGATGTTTATCCATCATTATTAGTTAGATTATAAAAACTAGGTATTCCAAAATTTTCGTTTCATATTTTTAAGAATTCTCTATAGTGATTCATACAATTTCGATTAATTTTACAAATTAATTAAAGATAACTGTATTAAGAAAATATCTATCTGGTTAATAACAGCTTATTTAGGTCGTACAGTTACTTTTAATGTTAAACAAACAGTACTAAATGTCAAGTTTTTGTAGATTTATACTTGAATATGGATTGATAAAAAATAATTTTAATTTCGGAATATTAAAAACTAAAAAAAGAGAGCTAAATAGAGAGAGAAAATAACTAAAATTTTCTTTAAGAAATTGCTAAATGATCATTTTTCTGGGATAATTAGAAACAGTTAGAAAAAAGGATATGCGCTAAAACATTACATTAAAAAAATTAATTAAAATCAGCAGATGCTCTGAAAAATTCAATTTTTTGTAAAGAGATTTAAAACTTTTATTATGTCTGAATACTGAAACTTTTATTATGTCTGTCTAATTTCTACTTTAGATATATTAAATTTTTGGATCAGATATAACATATTTTTGATTTATACCATTCTTGATTGATTGGGACAAAATTATTTGAAATACTTGAAAATACTTAAAATTATGTTTACAAGCGTTTCCAATTAGTTCTAAAAATTAATAAATTGCTACGTGATCTACGAAATCATGTGATCTACGAAAAGAAGAATGATTAACTTATTTAATATTACATTAATAAAAGAAAAAGTAATTTCATTTTATTTGATGTGATAATGTAAAACAGCAGCATTTGTCCCCATAATATACGTTACCAAAAATAGTGAAAAAACTCGCAAAGAAGCTGTTGCCTGTTTTAGATTAAGAACTGGACACGACAGACTGGCCGAACATCTGACCAAAATAGGGATTTTGAACTCTGATATGCGTGTTTTATGTAAGACAGGGAAAATGAATAAGGCCCATCTACTTGTTGGCTCGGGAATTGTTGTTAACTTGCAACAGAATGGTGATTTGTGTACTTACTTGAATTTAAAAGTCTTGCCGAAATAGTTCATAGATTTTAAACAATAACCACTTGAAATACGCCTATTTACTACTGCCTTATAAATTACATCTAAAATCTATCTACATTATAAATATATATAAAGAAAGGGGAGGGTTGTTACTTATGGCCATATTGTTATTGTAAACAGTCGCGCAGACGCATTTTTGTTGATGATTAGAGGAAATTATATTGTCAAATCGTTTTTCATCCGTCCTATAACTCACAGCATCTAAGCGAAAGGTTATTTTGCCTACTCCATGTTATCGGAATACGTCTCTAGATGTCCCTTTGACTTGGATCCAGTTAAGTGAGCAGAAATAACATAGTTTTTTAATATGTGAGGGTGCTTATTTTTTGATAAAGCTACATTTCAGAATATTATAATTAATTTCTTTTGAAATTTTGTAAGTGATTCTTTTTGGTTCTACTAATTTCTTTCGAATTTTCCTGGAAAATATGTTTCACACCCGATTATTGTATATTTTGTATAAACTTTTGTGTTCTTTGATCTGTAATACTGCCAGCTGTTCACACTTTTGGTATTTGTGTTTGTTTAATCATTTTCAGTTTCGTTGCTGCAGCTTATGCCCACTTTGGATCTCGAAAAAATTATTTCCTACTTTTTTTATTTATTTTTCGAGGAGTAACTAATCACTAAGGGTTTATGAGATATTTCAGGGATTTTGCCTTGCAAATATTTTGATTGTTTTGTTATACAATTTGCGTGTAGCGAATACAGTTGGGGCTTTTGTTGTGCGTAATGGTCGTGTTTGTTTTGTTTTAATATATTTAAATATGTATATAAATGTGTGTGTGTGTGTTTATATAAACATAATAAATATTGTAGAACGAAGAATAAGGAAGAACGTTATTATTCAGATTTAAATAATGTAAACAATTAGATTTACATTATTTCAATCTGATTAATAATGTTCTTCTTTATTCTTCACATTACTAGTAGGTGATGATTAGGTGCTATATATTTAAAAAAAAACTATTGTTAATAAGAAATAAAAAAACGTAGCAGAAAAGGGCTTTCATTCATTTTTCTAAAGGTATTTCACTAGTAGAAAATATAAAAAGTACTTAATTATCATTTAAAATACTTTAATTAGTGCTATGCCATTTAATAAAAATAGTTAATTAATGCTTAGACAAGTCATTTATTCTACTAAAATAATTCCGATAATTATTTTCATGCTAATAAAAATATAATATTGTATTCTGCTAATAAATGGAACAAAGGAATACTGATAATTCAATAGAAATATCAATATTAATGATTAAAGTTACTTTAAGGTAATTTAGTTAATTATTATTAAATTAATTAAGATTATAATTAATTTGAGATTAATTTTCAATTTAATGAAGGTAGAATTAATTTTTAATGATATTAATACTTACTGGGGAATTTATGAAAAGAAAATTATAAAAAGGTACAATTATTTTGCAATTAATTTTAGTCATTTCTTTTGAAAATTAAGCAAATTTACTATAGTTATAAAAGAAGAAATAAAAAATAATAGCGATAATTAAAATCTAATCTTAAATTTTATAACACATAATATGTTACATTTTTTCATTAAAAAATTATTTTAATCGTTCAATTTTAATATTTTATTAAATAAGAATGTAACAAAACCTAATTAGTAATCTGAAAATTAAAAAAAAAAAAATCGTATTTTTCCACACAATTGAAAACGCATATTGATTTTGATTAGCAACAGAAATCTCCTCATATTGTAATGATGAAACTTAATGATGAGACTTTTATTGTAACTGTTTTTCCTTAGTTTTGATTTTCTTACATTTGAATATTATTATTAGAAATTTATTAGAAAGTTTTTCTTTACTGTGATAATGATGCACATATTAAATTTGATGATTTGTAGTATTTATATAAATTCATGTACAATGAGAAAAAAGATTTTAAAATTCAGTGTCAGCTTCCTTTTAAAGTTATTGAACGTTGATTAGAAGTCGTAGAAAACGATTATAACGTTGAAGAGATAGTGATTAAAATTGTTAATTATTAAAAAATCAAAATATTTCCAATCTATTAGCAATATATTTCCAATTTACTATCCTAATGAAACAAGACGGGTATTAAATTATTTACTAATTATTTCTTAAGTTTCCATTAAAGGCTTATAGAAAGCATGTAGAACATGTCCAAATTGGGGCTATGAAGCTGTAATAGTATTTTGTGAAAAGTTAAATATGTCATTTGTAAGAGTTAAATATTTAATTTCTTAGTTACATGAATTAAATATTGAAGAATAAAATTTTTGCTGGAATTAAAACCATATAATAATTTTAATTTTTTAGATAGAAAAACCCAGACTAACTGAATAATAGTTCTTTAGAAATACAATATATTGTTATTTTAAAATACTAAAAATAATTTGTATTTAAATAATTTATATTTATCTTAGTATTATTCAATATGCGGTAAGTTGGACCATGGTCCACTGAACTAGCAAGTATTAAATTTTTCTTTAATTTTTCTTTATTTCTAAATAAATTTTTCCGTTTATTTAAATTAAGTTACACTCGAAATGCTATTTTGATTGATGTACAAAATTCATTTCTTGCTTTTGTTGTAATCAGAAAGAAGCCACTAAGAATAAATTAAATTTAAGAAGTTAATGTTTATTAATTAAGACTTTTCAATAAAATGTAATAAAAAAAGTGAAAATTTTGATAAGTTGTAGATCATTGTTATTCATCAAATAGTTTGCTAAAAGTTAATTTTAGTTTGTAGCTTAATAGTTTGACAAAAAGTCCATATCTTGAATTAAATAAACAAAATAAGGATCAAAAACTGAAATATGAAAAAAATTTCAGACATATAAAAATTGAATAAAAATCGAATATCATTATTATTTTAATCAAATTTATTATTAATAATAATTAATTTTTAATAATAATTAATAATTAATTAATTAATTATTGATAATAATTAATTTTTTATTATTTTATTAAACTATTTCAAAATCAAGCTTAAAAATTTAAACTCATATTTATAATCATTAATTTTCTAAGGTATTCACATCCAACGATTTAGTATTATAATCCATTAATTTCATAGTTTAAAGAAAATATCAGTCGACTTTCAGACAGATATCGTGAAAAGCTTAATTTGAGATCTGTCATTACCAACCTTCTTCTTCCTCATTGGCGCAACAGCCCCATGGTGGGCCAAGGCCTTCTGCCTCTTGGCAGATTTCTGGACGGAAAATGTTTTGTCATTAGCAACCAACCATTCATGTTAAATTACCATCAACATATTATTTCATTCCTGAATCAAAGAAAAACTTATCTTAAAGCATTAATAGTTCTTTTATCAAACAAATGGAGATCAATGGGTTTAATCAAAGCGAACCCAGCAAAAAGAACCGTTCTTCTCTCATTATAATTGAATGATAAAATCAGATTGATTTCATTTCATACTGCGAATCATTTATTATAAAGTAATCGTACATTACAAAATAAATTCAACGTTGTGCTAAGTGTACAGACTTTTATTATTATTAATTATCTTTGTCGATAGTAATTAAATTCAAAGAAATGTACGTAGCCTATATAATTTTTTAATTTAAAATGTTTAATTGTTTAATAACTGATATCCAATTCTTAGTTAACTACAAGCTCTGGCGCTATGTACCACAGGTTTCAGATTCGAGTCCCGGCTGTGTTATGGATGTTTGTAGTGGTTTGGAATTCGCTTTGCACTGTAGATCCCAGTATAATATGACTGTACAGCGTTGGGCTTGGGGCTGACAACCCTACCCTGTAAAAAGAAAGAATCTCATGTCTCGAAATCTGCCATTAGGCAGACGGCCTTGGCCCATCATGGGGCTGTAGCGTCAATGAAGAGGAAGTTAATTACGATACACAGATGTTTTAATTATTTTTCGATAGAAATCAATCATGTAAAGCATTGGAGAAAACTGAATTTTCTGAATTTGAAAAGATCTCTTGATCTATTAAAATAATATTATTATCATTTTGGATGATGTAAAAAGCGTTAGTGCAACAAACATCTTTAGTATGTAAATCATCTATTTATATTTGCACAATATGTATTCACCTTAAGTAGGTAAACAATTTAACCTTGACGTCGTTATTAATATCTTCTCACAGAAAAATTTGAAAATCAATTTAATGCTAATTAAAAAAAACCACGCACAAATACAAAAATATGACATTCTCATAGCTACTGTTTTTTGAATAAATAGTAAATATTTTCGAATGACATGTGTTAAACTTATTTCACATAAAAAAATCAATTAAAACTTATTGATTTTTTAAATGATTTTAATCAGATTATTGAAAACATTCAATTGCGGTTGTCCCTTGAAGCAGTTTAGATTACCACAATTTTTATTCTATCATAATTATCTTTAATCATTTAGAATAATTTATGTAATTTTTATTTAATATCTTTCATTTAAAAAAATGAATGATATGAATCACTTTTTTTATCAATACTCTCCTTGATAAAAAAGAAAACATAAAATTTATTTCTTGTTAGGGTGCTCGAAAAATTATTATCATATCTTACATTTTTAAATACAATATATCATCAGTTTTGTTATAAAAATAAGATTTCTTTAGTATGAGAATTTGCATATGGTCAAATAGATGTTTAATAAAGAAATAACGATAGAGTTAAAAAAAAATGTCTATGTTATTTTAAATTGATTAATACAATAAATTTCATGTCTATGGAATCTTTTCGATTTTTAAATTTATTTTGTATAACACTATTAAATCCATTTTTAAAAATTCCATCACATAAATGATAATCTTTAAACTATAAAAATTATAAAAATGAACGTAATCTGTAAGCAAATATTCAGTGATAAGCCTTCTCAAAAGCTATTACAGTTATTAAGAAAACCGCACAAAAGGTCTATCAAAGTTTAAAGTTATTCGAGGATTCCCGCAAAAAAGCATCTCTTGCAAGTGCCGCTGTCTAAATACCAATTCTCTCTCTTTATAAGCGTTTTATGTCTCATTAGATTCTGGCAAGAAAGCCGCACGAACAAAAACCTCATCAGCATCGAAGACTATTAAGCGAGAGCACTTCTTCCGATAACATTGGCGATGCAGTGTTGTTAGAGGCGAATCAGCAAAAATGCCCTGCTTGTTTATCATCTTTCAGCATCTTTATGACGTCATAAAGCCTCACTATATAAACATTATGAGATACTCCAAAACACTCTTTCGGCGATCTTTAATTATTAATTAATTTCATGTTCCGCTTATGGCCCGCATAAATTGCCCCGCTTCGCTAACGATCCGCTTCGCCTGTAATTAAATCACCCTCCCCGATACGCTACTTGCCAAAAACTTCGCAAAATCGATGGATATCAAAAGGAAAAGTTCCCCGGACGTCGCTCTTGGCGATTTAGTGCCCTTTTTGGCTGAAGAGCATTCATCACTTAATTTGAGAAACATTTAAATGCCTTCCAGTTTTTGCTCCAGATTTTTTTATCTAAGATCCCATTGATTGTTTCGTAACGATAAACCAGTCAAAGCCCATAAACCGAACCAATGTATAATTTTTATAAAAGAAAATAAATTCTGAATTAAATAAGAACTTTCTTTCACAGCATGTTCCTCACTCAATTCAAGGAACATTTAAAATGTCTTCATACAATTTTTGCTCTGGAACATTGGTCTCCAGATTTTTTTTTAAGATCCCATTAACTGTTTCTTAACGATAAACGGTCCAAAATCTTCTTAACCAAACCAAAGTTTAATTTTTATAAAAGAAAATTTGAATTAAATAAGAATACTCTTTCACAGCACATTCCTCACTCAATTCAAGGAACACTTGCCTTGGAAAGTGTCTTCTTCCAATTTTTGCTCTGGAACGGTGGTCTCCATATTTTTTATCTAAGGATCACAGTTAACTGTCTCATAACGATAAATGAGCCAAAGCCTATAAACCGAACCGATGTATAATTTTTATAAAACAAAATATATTCTGAATTAAATAAGAATATTCTTTCACAGCACGTTTAATTCAAGGAACACTTAAAATGTCTTCTTACAATTTTTCCCCTAGAACAGTGATCTCCAGACTTTTGATCTAAGGATCCCGTTAAGTGTCTCATAAAGATAAACGAGCCAAATCATTGTAAACCCAACCAATGTATATTTTTTATAAAACAAATAAATTCTGAATTAAATAAAAACATACTTTCACAGCGCATTCATCACTCAATTCAAGGAACACTTGCCTTGGAAAATGTCTTCTTCCAATTTTTGAACACTGGTCTCCAGATTTTTTACCTAAGGATCATTATTAATTGTCTCATAATGATAAACGAGCCGAACCATTGTAAACCGAACAATTACAATGTATAATTTTTATAAAAGAAAAGAAAAGAAATTCTGAATTAACTAAGAATATTCTTTCACAGCACATTTCTCACTCAATTCAAGGGTCATTTAAAATGTATTCTTACAATTTTTGCTCCATAACAGTGGTCTTCAGATTTTTTTTTATCTAAGGATCCCGTAACGATAAACGAGCCAAAGCCTTGTAAACCGAACCAACGTATAATTTTTATAAAACAAAATAAATTCTGAATTAAATAAGAACGTTCTTTCACAGAATATTCCTCACTCAATTCAAGGAACACTTAAAATGGCTCTTTCCAATATTTGCTCAAGAACAGTTGTCTCCATATTTTTGATCTAAGAATCCCATCTGTCTCATAACGATACACGAGCCAAACACTTGTAAATCGAGCCAATGTAAAGATTTTATAAAAGAGAAGGAATTCTGAATTAAATAAGAATTTACAGAATTTAATTCTTTCAAGGCACATTCCTCATTCAATTCAAAGAACATTTAAAATGACTTCTTCCAATTTTCGCTTTATAACAGTGGTGTGTCCAGATATTTTTTTAATCTGAGGATTACTGTTAATTGTCTCAAAACGGTAAATTAGCCAAAGCTTATAAACCGAACCAATGTATAATTTTTATAAAATAAAAGGAATTCTGAATTAAATAACAATATTCTTTCAAAGCATATTCATCATTCAATTCAAGGAACATTTAAAATGTCTTCTTATAATTTTTGCTCTGGAATAGTGATCTCCATATTTTTTTATCTAAGGATCACTGTTAACTGTCTCATAACGATAAACGAGCCGAAGCATTGTAAACCGAACCAACGTATAATTTTTATAAAACAAAATAAATTCTGTATTAAATAAGAACGTTCTTTCACGGCATATTCTTCCTCACTCAATTCCAGGAACATTTAAAATGTCTTCCAATTCTTTCACTGGAACAATGGCCTCCAGAATTTTGATCCCGTTACTGTTTCATAAACGGGATCAAAATGGTATCAAAATGATCGATAAACGAATAACGATAATAGTCTAGTAAATCGGACCAATATATAATTTTTATAATATATAATTTTCATTTAAGTTTTCCATCGAAACATAACAAATAAGCAATATGTTATAAAAAATATTGCAGATATTTATAATTCACATATGCATGTGAATTCTCATGATAAAAACAAAAATTTTAGAATAAAAATAATAATAAACAATCTACTTAAAATTAATTGTATTCCAATGCAAAGATAAAAATACAAAAAAACTTTGAACTTAAAAAACAAAACAGTTTTCTTGGTTATTTTATTCCATAATTCTTATCTTTCGGTTAATTATTTTTAAATAAAAATTCATGAATGTATGTTTTAGAATTAAAACCAATATTGATACATTTTTTTTCTTTTTAAAAATTTACAAGTAATACAAAAAATTAAAATGGGATGCAAATATTTAAATAATAAATGTCTAAGGTTAATATACTTATGTATTAATACATTAAGGGATTGACAACAATTTTTTTTTCTAAGAAATAAAATCATTTGATAATCATTTAGTTCTAATAAAAATGAAACGTAGCCAGATGGACCAAATGCAAACTAGGTCCGGATTGCTGTCGTGGATCCTACTTCGCAGATTCAGAACTTTTCCTTCACCAGAATTCCGTAAAAGACAGAAAAAAGATTCACAAAATACGATCATATTTAATATAACTCTGAAAGGTTTACATTTTTTCAGGTAAGATTTGTTTTTCATTTGATCACATTTTATTTGCTTCATATCGATAGTAATGCAGGAAGACCGAAAAGCAATTAAAAAAGCTACAAATTTATAAAGAATTAAGCTACTCCCATATGTGGCCATTGAACATCATGGTAATTCTCAAATCAAATTATTTTACATAGATATTTATAAATAATTTAGCAACACTTAAGCATTAATGACAATCTCTGTCCTTTTTTATATGTATTTGATCTTTTATTTTATTTATAATGCTTAATTTACAAAATAATTGAAAACTTTAATTATACTAAATTATTTATGAAAAATTAAGCTGCTCCGACATGTGCCCATTGAATGGTCATAATATACACTGAAGTGACAAAAGTCATGGGATACCTCTTAATATCGTGTCGGCCCTCCTTTCACCTGGCGAAGTGCAGCAACTCGACGTGGCATGGACTCAACAAGTCGTTGGAAGTCTTCTGCAGGAATATTGAGCCATGCTGTCTCGATAGACGTCCATAATTGTGAAAGCGTTGATGGTGCAGGATTTTGGGCACGAACAGACTTCTAGATGATGTCCCATAAATGCTCGATGGGATTCATGTCGGGCGATCTAGGTGGCCAGATCATTCGTTGGAATTGTCCAGAATGTTCTTCAAACCAATCGCGAACAGTTGTGGCCCGGTGACATGGCGCATTGTCATCCATAAAACTCCCATCGTTGCTTGGGTACATGAAGTCCATGAATGGCTGCAAGTGATCTCCAAGTAGCTGAACATAAGCATTTCCAGTCAATGTTCGGTCCAGTCGCACCAGAGGACCAAGTCCATACCATGAAAAAACAGCCCACACCATTACGGAGCCATCACCAGCTTGAACAGTGCCTTGCTGACAGTTTGGGTCCCTGGCTTCGTAGGCTCTGCGCCACACTCGAACCCTACCATCAGCTCTTACCAACTGAAATCGTGACTCATCGGACCAGGCCACGGTTTTCCATTCATCTAGGGACCAACCGATATGCTCACGTGCCCACGAGAGTCGCTGCAAGCGATGTCGTTCTGTCAATAAATTCACTCGAGTCGGTCTTCTGCTGGAATAGCCCAAGAAAGCCAAATTTCTCCGCACAGTTCTAACAGACAAGTCCCTTGTACGTCCCACATTGATTTCTGCGGTTATTTGACGCAGTGTTGCTTGTCTGTTAGAATTTACGACTCTTTGCAGACGTCGCCGGTCTCGGTCGTTAAGTGCAGGCGGTCGACCACTGCGCTGTCCATGGTGGGATGTTATGCCTGAAATTTCATACTCTCGGCACACTCTTGACACAGTGGATCTGGGAATGTTGAATTCCCTAACGATTTCCGAAATGGCATGACCCATGCGTCTAGCTCCAACTAACATTCCGCGTTCAAAGTCTGTTAATTCCCGTCGTGCGGTCATCATCACGTCAAAACCTCTTCACATGAATAACTTGAACAGAAATGAAAGCTCTGCGAAAGCACTGCGCATTTAAACCTGTTCTACGCGATGCTACTGCCATCTGAAAATTTGCATATTGCTATCCCATGACTTTTGTCACTTCAGTGTATCTCAAATTAATTTTTTTTATATTTTAAGAGCCATATGTTTTTGTATATATATATCAAATTAGCTTAACAATAATGTAGCAAAATATTTTGCAGTAATATATATGGTAACACAAAGAAATCAAAATATTCAGTAGACTTAGGAAATACATTTTGAAGCTTAAAAAAAGATATGCGTTCTTCAGCTATTGTAGCATCTATGCAGAAAATTTACATTCTAATATCATTTCCTCTTTTTAAAGAAAGTTCGACAGGAAAACGAGACGAAATTAATTTTAGATAAAATTGTTAGTTAAAAAATATTTTATAAATTAAATTTGTGTGTAGATCATTGTGCAAAATCCCACATTTCTAAATATTTATTCGGCTTTAATAATTAATAAAAACTTTGCCATGGTTTAAATTAGAATTTTCCCTTTCTTTCTGTACATCTGTAATAATTGTTGGTATACGGATAAGCATGTAGGTAGGCAGCCCACCAACGAAAACGAAGGAAATGAGGGTAGTGCCTTACGGAAGGGCTATTTAGAGTATCTGCTCCACGTTTTTTTTATGTCGTATGGGTAAACACTCGGAAAACTTCCACCAATGCAAGACGCTTATAAACGTTGTCTTCTCATTACTAAAAGCAGTGAATACAACGGACACTACTGCAGGTTTGAGCCTGAGTCCTCCAGCCCGCTAGCTGTAACACATTACCACTAAGCCACGAATTGCACTTAAGTAACAGTTGGGTGATATTTCTTCGAAGGAATAGGTTACGACTAAGATTCCCATCAAGTTAGCAAGAACTATTTGAAAAAAGAAATAGGCATGCTGTTTTAGCATAATGTTCAGTTGTCATTGACTAGCCTTGTCCTAGCACATCTTGTTCTGGTTACTTGTAACACAAATGTGGGTTAGTTGCTGTTGGAAAGATGTTAAGGGAAAACACTCATACTTTCTTACCACTTGCGAAATGTAGTGTTGCAAACTGCCTTACAGCTCCCCTCCACTGAAGTGAAATTATTTTCACTTTATTAGTGAGACATGACTTCCTGTTAAGTGTCTGGTATCAAAAAATTGTTGATAAAATTATCATCTATTTATAAAATGCTAAATAAGTTTTAACAGGGATCCAGGAAATGGCAAAAAAAATTTTTTTTTTTCTTCTAATGCAGCTGGCAAATGGACCGTGATCTTCGCCATAAAGGCTGCACTGATGTTGCTCACTTTGCATTACCCAGGGGGTGCGTGTAACTTGATGGTAAGCCACGGACGCAGTGTAACAATGCTCCCGCAGCTCTCTACGATCCTATTAGGACCGGGAACTACGGTTTAAAGTGGATTCCGAACCACTGCAAGCACCCATGGGCAAAGCCGGGATTTGAACCCGATACCTGTGGTACTGAACGCCAGAGCGCTAGCCATTCGGCCATCAGGCCCCCCCATGGCAAAAAATAATATGGATTTTAATATCATGAAGGTATATATTCCTTAATTATATTCGGGCCATAATAAATATATTTTCCTGTATTTTTAAGGATTTCTAGAAAGGCTTATTTTTTCTTTTTCTTTTATCTATTTCAGTAGTGATTGCCTTTTATCTATTTATTTATAAACATGCATATTGATGCATAATGTTTGTTGACGTATGTATGCATATATTGATGTATATTTATTTATGAATGTATATGCACGTCGAAGTATGGCTATTGATGAATGTGTTGTTGTTGTTTCTTATCCCACTTGGCTGGCCAAGCCCACGAGCCCATATGGACTCATGATTGAAGGGGAAGGAAGCAGCTTCTGTTGTGATGGAGCACCCGTAGGTAGAAGCCTGACTTTTGCTCCGTGACGCTCTTACAGTCATAGGAGACCGGGACCTACGGCTTAAAGTGGATTCCGAACCACTACAAACATCCATGGCACCGCCGGGATTCGAACCCGAAACCTGTGGCACCGAGCGCCAGAGCGCTAGACACTCGGCCATTCAGGTCCCAAATTTGCCAACGGCACGCAGTGTTCCCAGGTGGTCACCCACCCAAGTACTGACCGCGCCCAATGATGCTTAACTTCGGTGATCTAACGAGAACCAGTATATTTAGCATGGTACGGCCGTTGGCATTGATGAATGTAAATTGGTATATGTAAATATTTAGTGGTATCGAGTTTCACGGCTACAATTAAAACGCACTTTGGATCTTAACTCTTTTTTTCTGTAGTCTCTGTTTTGTCAGGAATGTGTTAGAAACAGGAAATTTTTTTTGCGAAACGAATGTTGTTTATAACTCTATTTTATTGATTCATTGTGCTTCAGCAAGTTCTGTGTCCACTCACTTGTTTCTTATGTGTATTTTATTAAGTGTTTTGTATTTGGTCCGATGTATATAAATAAACATATATATGTGACAAAATACAAACTATTCATTCATGTGAAATTAGAAAACATAAAATGGTTATTATAGTCTTATGACTTGACTATCTTAACATTTCCAGTACTACGCAGAAAAAAAGTTGTTTCATTTAGTACCCTGCCAAATAACATTTCTTCATATTTAAAACATTATGGCAAAATGAATAAAACTGTCTTTGATACTATAATAACAAAGTAAATGTGCTTGCCTTTTTAATTGTCATCCTTTAGAACTGAATTTTAAGGATTACAAGTAATAGGGGGGAAAAAATCTGGAATGCATTTTTTATTTGCAGATATTTCAAGCTTAGTTATGTCTGACAGATTTTAACATTCATGTGATTCAATTACCTCCCCTCTTTTCAAAGAGAATAAGTTTATTATGCATCAGAAAACATTGATAATATAAGATCTAAATTCTAATCTGCTGTATAAATTTGGAAAAAAGAACAATGT
Organism: Caerostris darwini; assembly: GCA_021605075.1. Lineage (NCBI taxonomy): Eukaryota > Metazoa > Arthropoda > Arachnida > Araneae > Araneidae > Caerostris > Caerostris darwini. The sequence goes on from BPLQ01014217.1 coordinate 207,394, forward strand.
ATCATTCCAGTGTCTCAGTATATTATTATATGCATCCAAACTGCATTTTATAGGACTGAATTAAAATAACTCAAGCCTAAAAAGTCATCAGTTAGAAATTCCTTTCAATAATATCACATAAAATTAGATAGTTTTATTCCCAAGAAATAAATGCATCTATCAACTCGAGTTTATATAAATTTAAAATAAGAATAAAGAGACAAAAAATAATACAGACTGAGGGAAAATAATGTAGACTGAGATTTGATTTCAAATGCATGTATAAAATTATTTGTTAAATGTTAAAACTTATACACAGATTAATCAATGTAGTTTCGTATATTTTTAAAAGGAAATATTTTTCAAATGAATTACGAGGGACTTGTAGGGATTTAAATGTATTAAAAATTATATCAACAGGGCCTGAATGGTCGAGTGTCTAGCGCTCTGGTGCTCGGTGCCACAGGTTTCGGGTTCGAGTCCCGGCGGTTCCGTGGATGTTTGTAGTGGTTCGGAATTCACTTTAAGCCGTAGGTCCCGGTCTCCTATGACTGTAAGAGCGTCACGGAGCAGAAGTCAGACTTTTACCTACGGGTGCTCCATCAGAACAGAAGCTGCACCCCTCTTCCCTCCTTCCATGAGGGACACGACAACAACAACCACAACATTATATCAACAAGAATTCTTAATATATCTAATTTTAGTTATACAAGTTAATCTGAAAAGGCTAATAAAAATATTTGAAATCATCAAAACAATATTTATATTATATTAATATGAATTTAATAGGATTAAGTTAAGGTATATATCAAAGTTTATAGTTAATGTTTTAACGAAATAAAAGGATTTTTTTTTTTTTAATTTCAAAACTCTTAAATAAATTGAACTTATATGTTTAAAAATAAAAATAACAACATAAACAAGTTTTTCCTTTTTCAATGACGTTATTTAACTGAAAATAATATGATAATACTTTTTAATTTATCAGATTTCTACTTTTTAATTTATTTTGGCTTTCTGCATGATGATATTTAAAAATATATGATATTTAAAAAATTCAAAGAAAAGCAATACTGCATAAATAAATAAATACAAATGACCAATAACTAAAACTTTTTTTTTTTACTATTTAATTAAAAAATTGCTTTCATTATTCTTGTTATTTTAATCCAATTAATTTTAGATATAATTCTAATTGATAATAATTACAGTAAAAGCAAATATTTAGGATTTTTTCAATGATTTTTAAGAACAAAACATTTTAGCAGATCAGGTTATTAAATAACGTTTCGGTATTAGAATTAAATTCTCAAATTCAATTAAATAAATTCCACTTAAAAAAGACAAGTAAAATAAGTGTAAACCATAAATCCCCAAAAAATTAGTTAATTTACAAAAATTAGTTAGATTTACAAATTCATCAAGCAAAAATAAACTCCAAACCAACTTCTGAGGCTAATTGTTAAAAACGCCTTAACAAACCTTGCTTTGAAAGGAGCATAAGTTCCATTAAGAAAAATCAAACTTCCATAACGCACGCCAATCACTCAGAATCCACCGCCAATTGCTCTGGATCGTCGGCAAACCTTTGCGATGGGCTGAATTTTAATGCGCCGAGACGGCGACGGGGGGGAGGAGAAGATCCACACCTCTACCCTCCAATGAATGTAGGCGACACGTGGAGGGGGTCGAAGGTCAAGCAAAGCTTCCACCCTCTAATGATGCGGTTACAGTGAACGATGGAATGTTGAACGGGTCATTTGTCTTCTTCCCCTCCGAGCAACGTCGGTTATTAATTAATTTTTGGCGAAATGGTGTTCCAAGGTTTGCCTTCTCTGATGAAGGGCTCGGTGTCCTTCCCGGGGATTGTGCGGGTTCACTTAATCATTCCATGAATACTGATCTCTTGCGGAGGATGAGCTGTTTGCCAATCATTATTCGACAGTCGCTGTAGGGCCCCCTTTCAAGCCAAACAAAAGGGGGAACAAGACGTCACGCTGGAGGAATCATGTCAGTTAAGGCTAAATGATTGACAAAATCGATGTCAATCATGATAGGTCTGTGAAAACTTCTGTTTGTTCATTATGATTTAAAAAAGAATTCCTTTTTGTTTTTAAATTCGGAACACTTTGAGTTAAAATCATTGGCCTCTGAAATGTTAGATATGTGGCACATTCACCTATAATCGTTATACCAGGACACATTTTGTTCAACTCAAATATTACATTTTGCTTGGAATAAACCTGCTGAGAGAGAGCTTTTGAGGATTCGTTTTCGACTCCCTTCCGCTTCCAGCCAAATTTAAGCACATTCTGTCCTAAAGATTTATTGTGTCCATCCTCGATATAGACATGGGAAGTTTGTTTTTGCTCGTAAGGTTTCGAACCGAGATTAACTCACTATCTTCCAGAACTTTCAAGTCCAACTTGTAAAAGAATAGAAATTGTTCAATAGCGCATAAAGACTTTTTTTTTCATAATGCTAAAAAAGAACCATTTATTTATATATTTTTAATCATCGTCCCTTAAATACGGAGTTTCTGCAGATGATGAGTAAGTGGCACTGTTTGCCTATCTTTATTCGATAATCTTTTTTTTTCAAATCGAACAAAAAACAGTGCAACAGGAATAGGATATAATGCTGGATTTTAATGTTTAAGTTTAACGTACAACATCATCAGTTATCATATATCTGTATCAAGACAAGCATAGAGACATATTTTAGTGCTTGTAAAAGAATTCATAAAAACATATAATAAAGTATCAAAATTTTGTATTTCAAAATGCTCATGAACAATTATAAAATAAAAATGCTTTTAATGATTTTTCTGAAGATGAAGGACTTTTTGATGAAGGACTCGATATCCTTCTCGGATTAGAGTACGCCTGCAGAGATTGCATATGCTGATCCTTCATATAGAATTATCTGTCTCAAATCATTAATAAACAAATACAGTGAGAGTAGAATGAGGCTTAATGATTGACATCATCACTACTGATCGCAATGTGGACGCTTAATGATTGACATTGTCACTGTATATCATAATAGGTCAGTTTGAAGAAAATAAATGCAGTATGTGTTTTTGATTGATATTAAGTAAAAGAATTGATATACATTCAAAAAAGCATAAAATAAGCATTGAATATATTCATATACATTCATTTATCCTAAAGAAATGAAGTTTCATAATGTTCAAACACATTTTTTAATCAACAGTTTTCAATGATGTTTGAAATATAGCATATTTTCTGATGATAATCTCAATGAGCAATCTGATGGCAATTTTAATGAAGGGCTCAGTGTCCTTTCTGAGGTTTGCACATAACAGTTCCATAAATAGTTATCTCTTTAAGAAAGTGAGTTTGCCAATTATTATGTGACAGTTCTTGAAGTATGCCAAAAGGCTGCTAGCCAAACAAATGGAATGGCGATGGAACAAGACAACATGCTGGGGCAGACTAAAGTTAAATGAATTTGATATCATAGTGATATATTGCAATAATTCTGCTTAAATTTTTGTTTGCTCTTGTTAATTTGAAAAAAAGGAGATTTATTCTATAAGCCATAATGATCAAAAAATTATTTTTTCTAATTGTGTTTTTCAATTCTCTTGTGTAAAATTGTTAATAATTTTTTCTAGAATGAAAAACTTTTAAATTGGTCGGATATGCCAGGATTAAGGCAGGATATATGTCCTGCTGATTAATATTTTTACAAAATGTTCGCTAATTCAATTAATTCATAAATCAATATCCTATTTTGCTCGTCACTCCCTTTGTCTGTGTTTAGAAGATACTTTTGCCTTCCTTTTATATCCAAAAATAATTATAATACATAAATGTATAAATAAGCAAATGTCACTTTATAAATCTGCAATTGTCAATCTCTTTCTATATATGTTTCTATTCTATTCTGTCTTCCCCAATCTATGTTGTATTCTTCTTCTAAAATTCTCAATATTCGCGATACTTTTTCTAATGAATATTCTAAAATCATGATTCGTTATGTTTGTTAAAATTTTTTAAGCAATTTATAAAATATACTAATTTTATTGCCATGCAATTTCAGCCCCCTGATTACAAACCACTGCTTCTCCTTGCGATGGCCGCTTAGTGTTTGGTAATCCCCACCCTATGGAGATACGACGCATGAAGAAATTTTACGAAATACTTAAAAATTGGTTCATTTATTTCATTTCTTATCCAAATGAAATTTTATTTATGCAGTTTATTCAATTGATAGAAAGAATTTGTGGTTGTTTTGCAATTTATTGACCTGAAATCTTTCCTCATCAGAACATCCAGGTTGGATCCAAGGGACATACACCTTTCATTTACCATAGCAATTTAAAACGAACATCCTTGATTAGAACATCCTTGATCCCATCTAGAGATTGCACTCTACTCTCCAACTTGAATCCTTTAGCCTTGGAGTAGCCTAGCTTCCTCACCGACATACATGGAATCTTTGTTTTGAGCTTCTCTTGTTGGGATTTGAATCAAATTGTCTTAATTTTAAAACCCAAGGCTCCATCCATCTGGTTACTGTAGCCTCTGTATAAAGTATTAATGGAATTTTATAAATCAAGTAAGTTTAACCTTCACTTTGAATCAGATTTTGAAGTTGTAGATTTGTCCCAACAAATAAAGCAGGGACTATAGCAAACACTTTTGAATTTTCCGCTGCTAAAAATTGCTTGCTCAATCTAAAGTTGCATCTCAATTCAATGTTTGCTTTATTAGCTAAACGTCTATAATGTGGGTATCCTTGTTATTTACTTCTGTTGTCAAAAGAGAAAAATAGAATATGTTTTAGAATATCTTCAGAGCATTTTCCTGCTTCTACTTAAAGAAGAAAAGAAAATTGGAAGTCTTAATTGATCAATCCAGCAAAACTCGAATTCCATCGGTTACCACAGTGCTATTAGAGAGTCACAATTTTTCCAAAAAAATTTAATTTTAAAATGCAATAAAATGCGATTTTAACGTAATAATATTAGAATTTGAAATTCAAATATTATTACATTAATCTCAGTAAATCAACAGTAAAAAAAGGATATCAATATTAAAATCAGTTAATATCAGATTAATTAGTGAAAACCTTGTGAACCTTGTTCATTTATTTCACGTCAGTCATTATTATAATCAAATGAGTTTAAATAATGATCAAATTAACTCAATAATTGTCAATGGAGTGTTCGTGGTTTACATAAATAGAACATGAAGCTCAGCGATATTAAAAAAAAATCCAACTCAATAAATGAGAGATGAAATTAAGAAAAGGAATGATAAAATGAAGTAAACAACAACAAAAGAAAAAAGATCATATAAACTAAATTTATAATAACAAAAACATTTTACGAAATAAATTTAAAATAAAAATAGTTTATATAAAGTAATCTTGTATTAATTAGCGGATAGGTTTTGCATATCTTGATAAAAAAAAGGCCTTTTGTTTTGAATTACCGCATATGATTCTATCGAAATAAAAAGTGAATTCAGAACAAAAAACAATCACAACTAACAAACTCTGAAAAAAATTTCAAGAAACTCCTTCATTTCTTCCTCCTTTTTCCTCTAGAATCTAAATGTATCTAACGATTTCCCCTAAAAAAAAGGAGTAGAAAAATTTTCCAATTTTCTCCTTATTTGAATTTTCAATTTGTTTTATAAAAAAATATGTCTGACTCCTTATTTATCCATTTCAAGCGAAAAAAAGTGAAAATGTTTAATTAAACTTACAAAAGCTATTCAATACTTTGTAGTTTTTTATAAAAAAAAAAGTCAAATAAAACTTCAAATTTTCAATTATTAGTCGTTGGAAGGAACTCATAAATAAAATTCAGAAATTGACACCCCTAAAAAATTTGAAAAGAAATCTTTTTTATTCATCTTTTTTTTTTTTTTTTTTTTGTCTTTTATGAATCCAAATACGTTAAAAATATTCCCCCACGATTTTTATTTTATTTTTTCACTTATATATCATAAGGTCCAATATCAAGACAGTGTGAAAAAAGTAACAGACAATAAGAATTAATCAGGTAGAGGAAATTATATTAACATACAATAATCTCAAATTGTAAGAACTTGTTGTTCTTGATAAAAAAAAAAAATCAAATTTTCAATTGGCAGTTATAATTCGACTAAACCGTAGAAGATGTTTAGAAACTAAAACCATATTCAATAAAATTTGAACTAACTTTCAACAAATACATTTGATTCTTCTCCTCTTCCCCTCCCAATTCTCTCTTTGCTGCCTGATGGCCAATTGGCTAGCACTGTGGCCTTTGTTACCATAGGTTTCAGCTTCGAATCATGGAGGTTGCATAGATATTTGCTAGTGAATCTGAATCCACGTTAAACTATAGGTCTGGGCCTAATTCGCCTAAAGTGTGCAAAAAATGACCGTAGAGAGACAAACCAAATCCCCCTCCCCCTTCCTCTCGCTCGCACTTTCTCTCTGAATTTAAGCGGCCTGATGGCCAATTGGCTAGCGCTCTGCCATTTGGTACCACGGGCTTCTGGTTCTAATCCAGGCGGTGGCATGGATGTTTGTTAGTGGTTTGGAATCCACTTTAAACTGTAGGTCCCGGTAGGTAAACTGTACAAACTAAACCAAATCTTTGAATTTAAATATGCTTATAGCTCTTAACCAAAAAAGATTCATTTATCGTTCTTACCTCTAAATCTTAAGATCGAATAACTATAAAAACAAAAAAAAGATGAAATCAAATATATTCACAGTATTCAAAATATACAAAGTTTTATAGTTCACGATAAACAAAAAATTCTAACTGAAATTTCAATCTTTCAATTAGCAATTATGATTCCACCGAACCGAAGAACGGAATTCAGTGGCCCAAAACCCACTTCGAACAAAGTTTTGAACAAATTTACAAGAAAACCCCCTTTTACCCGTCCCCTCTCCCCTGTCTCTCGGAATCCAGACAACATGCCTAATGTTTCCTTCACACCCAGAACAAAAGGGGTGAAAATTTTTCCCAAATTTCACCCCATTTGAATTTTCAATCAGTTTGTGTGTCCCAAACAAAGTGCGGCTGCCACCCTATTTATGCATTGGCAGGCGGGAAACAGCTTGCGATCGCGCGCAAAAGCGTCCCGATTAATTCCTCTATGGGACGCTGAACTGATTCTGATGGACCAGAATGGCATTAAAGATTAGTTTAGGCGGATGCAATCACCGTCGAAGATCGGCAATAAACTATGGATTTATGCCAACGAAAAATCGCTTAGCAGCACCGCAGGGATTTGTAAGATCATCAGGAAGAGGCCCTCGGTCTGAAAATTATATCGCATTCCCGGCGATATATTCTTCGGGTAATGTCCATCATCATACGGCCCACGACGTGGACGGAATTCGTGCGCTTAATGACATCATTGTTTATTCTCGTGCCGCCATCTTCTCAAATTCTCGTAAGTGTTTTGATGCGATTCGTATTATATTGGAATAAGGTGATTCAGTTTCAAAATGCTATTTACTTAAACGCGGAGGTATCTGCGATTCCGGCCATTTTAGGTATTGGTTAAAAGGAGTTTTGAATTTCAAATCTATTTTGGAGAGCTCCGTTTCAAAAGTATAATAAGTTTAGGAATTTAACAATAAATCTATGGATAAAGTATAATTTATGGATAATACATCTATAAATTTATGGATAAAATATAATTTTAACTATCATTAATAACTTTATATTAATTTATTACTTAGATTCTATTACTTATAAGAACAATTCTTGAATTAAAATTGTTGTTTCTCTAAACGTCACAAATTAAGACGAATTAATTTATTCTATAAATAAAAGAAAATCTTTTTATGCTATTCATATTATATTGGAATAAGGTGATTCAGTTTCAAAATGCAATTTACTTAAACGCGGAGGTATTTGTGATTCCGGCACTTTAAGTATTGGTTAAAAGGAGTTTTGAATTTCAAATCTGTTTCGGAGAGCCCCGTTTCAAAAGTATAATAAGTTTAGGAATTTAACAATAAATCTATGGATAAAGTATAATTTTAACTAATATGTATCATTAATAACCCTATATTAATTCATTACTTATGAGAATGAATTTTGAGGTAAAATTATTGTATGTCACAATAAAATTAAGACTAATTAACTTATTCCATAAATATAAATAAAAAAAACATTTTTTATATGATTAACGTTATATAGGAGAGAGGTGATTTAGTTTCAAAATGCTTAGGAATCTATTAAAAGGAAAATTAGGAAATATTTTAAATTAGGAAAGTTTAGGAATCTAATCATAAATCTGTGGACAAAATATAATTTTAACTAACATGTATCATTAATAATCTATATTAATTTTCGACTTTTAAGGATGATTGTGAGTTAAAATTGTTGTATCTCTATACGTCTCAATAAAATTAAGACGAATTAATTCATTCATTCCATAAATAAAATAAATGTAAATAAAATATTAATGTTATATTGGAATAAAGTGATTCAGTTTCAAAATGCTATTTATTTAAACGCGAAGGTATCTGTGATTTTGGCACTTTAGATATTGGTTAAAAGGAGTTTTGAACTTCAAATCTATTTTGGAGAGATCTGTTTTGGAAAGCTCTGTTTCAAAAGTTTAATAACTTTAAAAATCTAATAATAAATTTATGGATAAAATATAATTTTAACTAACATGTATCACTGATAATTCTATATTAATTTATTATTTAGATTCTATTACTTATAAGAAGGAATTTTGAATCAAAATTGTTGTATCTCTATATGCCTCAATAAAATTAAGATGAATTAATTTATTTCATAAATATAAAGGGAAGAAAATTTTTTCATGCGATTAATATTATATTGGAATAAGGAGATTCAGTTTCAAAATGCTATTTACTTATACATGATGGTATGTGATTCCGGCAATTTAGATATTGGTTAAAAGAAGTTTTAAATTTGAACTTTGTTTTGGAGAACTTCATCTCAATAAGTTTAGAAATCTAATAATAGATTTATGTGTAAAATTAATTTTAACTAGTATCCATCAATAATAACAATCTATTAATTTATTCATTCCATTCTATCATTTATGACAATGAATTTTGAAATTAAAATTATTGCATCTCTGTAAGTTTCAATAAAATTAAAAATAAGATGAATTAATTTAATTCCATAAATGAATGTAAAAAATTTCTCATTAAATGACAAAAACTTTTTGTTGTAGAAATTCTTCTTAATTTTAATTTATCATTTATTTCTTACTTGCAGAGTAAGGTCAGATAAAAAAAAGTGTGATTTACATATGTCAAATATATAGAGAAGTCAAATAAATTATCACTGATAAAGGGCCCTTTCCTTTCAATGAAATTAAATAAATTCTTCCCTGTAAAAGAAGGAATAAATAGAAAAATCAGAATGTTTCACTGGATAGGATATTGAGAGTTTACTTACTTAACTAGAAGGATATTTGAAAGTAAGATGTCAGGTAGCTCTTTTATATTGAAAATGAATTTATGAGAATATTTTTTATGATTTATTTCATCTTAACCATAACTAAATACTTAAGTACGGTTATTTAATCATAGTCGCAATTATTATTGATATGCAATATTAGCGCAATTTTTATTGTAATTTATTATTATAAAATTAAAAAAAAAATTTCTTATATTTGTATTACTCTTTTTTCAAATTAAACATGTAAATTATTGAAATTATTATTGGAAATAATTAGTTTATTAATTTAAATAATTTAAAATATTATTATTGATGATTATTGAAATAAATTTCTAATAATAGATTGAAAATCTCTTTTTTCGCAAACTAGTCTTGAAAGTCTAGAGTTCTACTTCATTGGCGCAATAGCCCCATGGTGGGCCAAGGCCGTCTGTCTATTGGCAAATTTCAAGATTTTCTTTTATTCTTTACGGGGTAGGGCTTTCAGCCTACGACCAATGCTGTTACAGACATTGAAAGTCTAAAATGATCTGTTATAATTAATTTATTGTAGACAATAAAATAATTTTCATTCTTTCTAACTGTATTCAAGGAAAAAATAGTGTACTTAAAATAACATCTGGAAAAGGCATTTGATACAGTTTATGATTGAAATCAATATATTTCTTTCATTTTACATTAGCATTCCAGTTTTGAAATGTCCTGTAGGCATTTTTTTTTTTATCAAAAATAACAAATTTTATTATTCTTCACATATATTTTTAGGATTAGTGATAGACTTCATAACGTGGCATTTAAATGCTTCTTTATTGGTAAATTCTATCATTCCAGCTCATAAAACTCGTCAGTGTCTCGAGAATGGAGTCCTCTAGCATATAACCAATTACGTAAAATAAAGTATTCTGTAACCATTTCTTACAAATGAATAATCAACCACAATTTTCACACTGGATGGTCTCCAGAATCTAGTCTCCAGTTGGTCTGAATTCGTTATTTTTTATTCTTGAGTTATTTCAAAGTAATGGTCTATAATGAGCCCATGCTATATTTGCCTGATTATAAAATAAACACCATTGAAATATTTAAAGGCTTATTTTGATTTCGACTAATGAACGTGCTATTTTATAACTACAAATAGTAGCAAAATACTGGTAACTATTTTGAATAGATTTGCCGTAATAAGGCAGGTGAATGTTTCAGATCGGTGTGTTCTTCTGAATAAAATTATTAATACATCTCTTAGCCATTGTTTTTTTTTTAAATTATTTTTTCAGTAATTTTCTTTCTTGCAATATCATTGAGATAATTGGAGAATTTGGCGAAATTCTGATGAATAATTTTTGCTGTAGACATATCGGATTAACTACAGACATATCGGATTGCTGTAGGCATATCGGACATGATTATCAACACCCGATTATTTTTGAAGTGACTATCAAATCTTTAGAATTTTTTAGAAATGCTTTGAACTGTTAGTATGGCACAACTAACTTATTTTAGTTATTTACGCCAAAATTCTCAATTTAATACTTTATTATATCTTTAAAAAATACACTGTCTTTATTATTTTCCTCGTCTATAATTTGAAGAGAAATTTCAACTTTTTCAATTAGTTAATCTCAACGACGCTTAATTAGTTTCAAAGTTTTCAGCGATTCACTTAGTTTTCAATCTTAATTTTTTTTCAACCTATATCGTTTATGTTCTATCCAATCTATCATTCTACTTCAATGGCGCAACAGCTCCATGGCGGACCAAGGCCGTCTGCCTACGAGTAGATTCCGAAACATGAGATATTTTCTTACGGGATAGGGGTTGTCAACACTACGCATAACGCTCTACAGTCAGACAGGGATCTACGTTTTAAGATGTATTCTGAATCACTACAAATATACATGGCATTGCCAGGACTCGAAGCAGAAATCTGTGACACCGAGAGCAATAGTGCTAGTCACTCGGCCATCAGCCCCCAGCCTATCATTAACTACAAGGATCATTAACTACAATTTGTCAGAAATATTAATTATTAGCAAATTTTTAATTTTCTGTGATTTAAACTTGTACGAACAACTGGATTAGCAAAATATTCTCTCTAAGATTCTCCTAAATTAATTCTCCTGATTAGATTCTCTAAATTCTCCTCCTGATGGGCAATTGGCTAGTGCTCTGGCCTTTGGTACCACAGATTCGTATCCTGCCGATGGCACGGATGTTTGTTAGTGGTTCAGAATCCACTTTAAATTGTAAGTCCCGATCTAATCAGAATTATGTGTGGAAAAAAAATGACCATAGTTCTGCAAACCAAACCAAACCAAACCTCAATTAATTGTCATCATGCGTTCTTCGATCTGTTTTTAAGAGGGTATTTTTTTCATTGAGTCTTTTGTATTTTAAAATGAAGCCAAAGAAAATATTCATTTATTGACAGTTTGCTCCTCCTCAGCTTTTTAACACCAGAAGAATGACTTTCTTAAAGTTTCCTTAAAAGGAGCTTCTTTTGAGCTAATATTTCCTTAAAAGGAGCTTCTTTTAAGTTAAAGTTTCCTTAAAAGAAGTACCTTTTTAATATTACATCTAAAGAAAAACATAATATTCATGCAGCCATTCATTCAATTATTTACTAAATCATTTCAAAATCAAGTCTGCTAATTATAATTCCCCAAACTGATCCTTTACTGTGGTGTGTAGATGGCATTCTGTATTATGTTTTTAAAAAGGGATTCACTCATTTGATGAAGTAAGATTTTATTTGATAAACTAATCAAACGCATTTAAGCAAAGAGCAACCCCTCCTTACCTTTATGTAAGGTGCCATCACGAAGGTCCAAAACCGTTCTGAGCGACTGCATAGTGACTGTCGCAGCGTATTAATCATTTCCCCAGTCCTCCATTCGCACATGGAAAGTAATCTCTCTTGCTCAAAGAAATCGCGAAAACTTTTCTCTCTGGTCACTCTCTCTCCATCTCTCCTCATTCATCTTGACTGCACCCGGGGGAAAAGTTAAGAAAATAATTATATACGATTCATAAGAGAACGCGGAAACTGATTAGTCGCAACTAGAACAAAGAAAACTCCCGCCCTAATCCCTGAAGGAAACACTCAGTCAGATTAATCTCTCTTGTTAGCCATTTGCGACACGTGATTAAAAATGCAACAAGGATCCAAGCCGACTTTTAAAGTTAAAACTTTTCCAAGGACCTTCTCTCCTCCTTCCTACCCTCACCCCCTTTCAAGTTTTGTCCCTGGAGGGTTTCACTTAAGCCTCATTAGCATCCGGGAAAAGAACAGGAAAATTAAATCTTACCATTAATTAGGCTGAAGAGCCGTCTCCACAGAAATCAGGAGATCGCATTTCTTTATATTTATGAGTGTGCCGCCACACATGTGTGCCAGTGTGTGTGCGTGTGTGAGAGAGCGCATATATAAAAGACAACAAACAGTAAAAGGACCACCCCCCTCTCCAGGGCAAAAATGCTCGCTTAATTTGTTTTCCAAATAAGTTAACAATTACCGGCGATCCATCCAAAAGTTATTCGCTTAAAAGGATAGGAAAGAATATGAAGATAAATTGGATTGAACGGTGCCTGCAGTGTTTTGCCCTGGAGCAAGGGTTATAAATAAAATTATCGCCCTATTTTGTATATTCCGTTTCTCGTTTTCTCAGAACTCTAAAAGATGTTCTTTTCGAATGATTAAAAGGAAGAGGTGGGGGGAGGGGGTGCGTGACTTCGAACGAAAACTTCCTGCGAATGAGTTTCGAATGACCATCGAGCATTACTGAGTAATCTTTTCTAAAAGGCGACAAGAAAAAAATAATCTAATTAAAGCCATGGAAAGGGTAATTTCGCGATTAAATCGAGCTCCTTTTTTTATTTATTTATTGTTGGATTTTTGCTTCAGAAAAGACGGCGAGTTAAATAACGTAATTCTGTTTGCTATGTAATTGTTGAAATATTGTCTCGATAGGAATTGAGCATGGCTAATGTTTTAAAGTTTTTTTTTTTTTTTTTTTTTTATCTTTGTTCTTTCCTGTAAGATATGAGTTGTTTTCTCGCAATTAATTAATTAATTCTTTTCCATGCTTCAGACACGTTTAGAGCGCTTTTTGCTTCGATGGTTGTTGATTTCCATAAAATGTTTATGACTGGAGTTCTAGTGCCAAGAATCGCTTTCTTAATAGTTCCTTTTAATAATAACTGCTCTTAAAAATTGCGGAAAAGGCATTAAAAAAGAATGATTAGTCGTTTTGAATGTTTCAAATTTTTTTCCATGCGTTTAATGCAATATTTATGGCACTTGCTAATCTTATTAAGCACTAGCTGATTTAATTCCTTTAAAGTGTTTCGGAATGTTTTATGAATAATAAAATCAGAAATTCCTTTTCCGCATCACTTACGTAATTGCTCTTAATCAATAAAATACGACCTCTTTCGGAGAGGCAATTTTTTGGGACTTTAAACGTTTAATGGTTTTAATTACTTCTTTTTATTATTAATGTTCCTATTTTTGTTAAGAGAAGAAATCAAATGCTGCATTCGTATTTACTTCTAATGGCAAATCGTTTCTTTCATTTGAAAAGCTTTTATGTGTCATTTGTAATTCAAATAGCAAATATTTCATGTTTCCAAAATTTTGATAATTAAAAAGTAATGGATTGGCTTAATTAAAATATAAAGAATTTCTTTGTTCATAATTCTTTATCCAAAAATTAATGAATTATGAATAAAAAATTGAGCGAATATTTGACTTTTAAATTTGATGTGAAGGAATATTTCATCTCGTATATATATAAATATTAAAAGTTAAAATAAAACGAAAATAATAGCTTATATATAACTTCATAACCATTTTATGAAAATTTTCTATAAACAGACTGACAAATATCTAATTTGCTGAAATTTGATGACTGTATTTCAGAATAAATTAATTTTAAGGAAAAACATTTGAAAATATATTTATGAATATATTTTTACATACCCCTATTTGAAATTTTACCAATTTTTTAGTAGATCTAAAATATATATTATTCAATAATATAATAAATAATTTCCACCGCTCCTTCTTCTCCCACTGGAAGGACTTTTCGACCCAGAGATGTATCACATTCATCACCCACACAGACACAAAAGCTTTCAGTTCTGCAGTTCTTGTCGTGTTCCAGATTAGCCACCCGTTTTTCAAAACCCCAATACACCATTCATTAGGTTGCTACTTGTAGTTATGTTTTCTAGCAGTTTCTTTTGTAGCAACTTTATTAAATGCAGTAATATATTTTCCTTTTACCAGCCATTAAAAATAAATAAATACCTTTCCGATTTGTTTGAAAAATCAGCAATCATTTAGATACTAATAAATTATTTTGTAAAGTTAAAATAAACAGTATTCACTAAATATTTAATGTACTTATAACAGAACTTTAATATCTAATGTTAAATACATGGTGAAAACCTAGAGTGCTTTTCTGAATCTTTCATAAATTTTTATAGTATTATAAGTTTTATATAACTTTACCACTAAGCGTCTAAATAAGCTGCTGCATTTTCATGAAACCCTTTAATTTTCTGTATAAACCTCTATGTTTCCTTGTCGAGGGCGAACGATCCATCAAATCTTTATGAAGCCTAAACCCAAAAATATCAATAAATTACAATATTTCCCCAATTCCGAATCACTACTTAAAATTCGTTAATCGGAGGTATAGGCTGCAGATGCCCACTTTCTTTACACCTGTCACTCTGGGCGACATCGACCCTCGATGTTATTAACAGAGCCCTGCTTTTCGCGAGTTTCAATCCACAGTTATATAACTCCACCAAGCAAGACCCCTCTCTCTCACTCTCTACCTCTATGAGGGCCCGAGCACACGGCTACGGGACTAAATTATGTTTTGATGCCATTGCTGGTCATTATAATCCGTTCAGTCTCCAACCGGTCTTTAATCAGGGGTGCCTGCCCGGGCGAAACTGACCGCTCCAGCTGGTGTCCAAATTTCAGCGTTACCCCTTTCCCCGGCGCGCATGTAAGCAAGCGACTCGGTAATCAACTTCGACAACATGACAACACTGTTTGCCGTATATATTAAGCAAACTTCGCGGGTAGGCTATACACGGAGGCGGTGTACATGTATATCGGGGACCAATCAGGAAAGTTGGCGTTATCCAATCTGTAAAACCTCTTTTGCTACCACAGCTGGTTATGAAGGGTGGGCCTACTGGTCAAGTGCGGATGGAGGAGTGAGCCGGGGGAGGGGGTGGGAATGACAGAGAATGATGAATGCGATCTTCATCGAACGGCCTCGTCTACCCCCTAGTCGCTGCTACTACTACTGAAGCAGGTGGACGTTCGCTGCCTTCCATATAATCCATATTCGCTTCCGCAGCGGCTGACTAAATACGGCACTATTGGCCCGAGCTGATAAACTATTGCCGAATCAAAATATGCAGCAGATGATATTGGACTCTTGTTCCCAGGGAGGGCTGCAGGAGGATGAGGACACATATCTGATGAAAAATGGATTTATCTCAGCCAATTTTGTTGTGTGTCGCTGCTTATTGGCAGTGATGGTGTAGCCTTCTATTGAGGAAATTGACTACTTGTGATAGAGCGTCAATGAAACCGTTCTATTCGCAAAGATAAAATTTAACTCATCATCTATTTAAATAAGTATTTATATAGTTAGTGAATGAAAGTGAAAAAATTGGCAAATTTTGATTATATTATGTAACTAATAATTTTATTCTTTTTGCTCAGCATCAATTTCATGGATGTTTAAATAATAACAGAACGAGGAAAACAATTAATTTTAATTTAATTATTGAAATAATACGCCATAGAAAAAAAAGAAACTGTTTAAAATTGTTTTTTTAAAAAACAGAAAGGAAAAAGAAAAAAAAATTTAAGTTCAACAGAAAAATAAAATATTTAACATACACATCCCCAGGAAAGGTTTCCTTGGAGGTTTCCTTGGTTGTTGGAATTTTGAGTCCAACTTCCCGAATTCGAAATCAGGCCATTCTAGACCAAAAAAGTTGTTGTTTTACATTATATTGCCTATACATCTATCTTATTTTTTTTTAATAATTCATTATTCAGATCTAAAACATAAATAGAGTGAGACAGTCTTACTATTAATGTTAAATAGCTTAATGTTTAAAAAATATTCGAAAAGAGTTCTTGCTAAATTTAAAATTTTATAAAATTTAATAAAAATATTTTTAAAAAATATATTGTTAGTTTCAATTTAAATTTTGCCTTTTTCTATTTTTCTTACTATAATGCATTAAATTTTAAATCTGAGATCTGTTGTTTATCTTTTGAGAACAAATTGTAAATTAGCTTTTATTTAATTACTTATTAATTTCACACTCACATATGTAAATATATATTTATTTTTATATATTTATATATTTTATTTATTTATAATACATATATATTTAAAAAGAAATGAAATTCTTAAATATTTTAGAAAAGTGTTTGATTGAGAAATGAAGTTCAAAAGCCTCTACGCAATAAAATGAAATTATTCAAATACAATTAAAATTGATGCATGAGAAAATATTTTTTGCAGTAAATTTTTTTTCTATTTTACAATTAGATTGTCTGATTAAAATATTTTAGAAAGAAGCGATTATTGGCATACAATAGAAAATTCATATTCAATTAAGCAGCATTATTTAAAAAGAGAATAGAAGATCGTATCAAACATTTATTTTCGAAAACAAATGGTAAACAACTTGATTCCCTTTATACGTTTTTTAAAAATGCTACTTATAATTTATTTCATTATCTTTTTGTAAAAAAAAAAAAAAAGATTTTGAAAAAATCTTAAATTTAATCACCATTTATGAAAGAAAGAAAAATTATAAATTTCCATTAACTTTTTATAAGTGCAGCTCCCAGAAGACAAGAGGATGAATGAAAAATGGCGCCAAATATCACTTCCTTTCCTAACCATTTCAATAAATTCTGTTTATTTTAGGCCCGATAATTGAGCGGTTTGATGGCCAACTGGTAACTGGCAATCTGGTTTTCGCTCTGGCCTTTGGTGTCAGAGGGTTCAGGTTCGAAGTGGTTCAGAATCCACTTAAAATTGTAAGTCCCGGTCTAATTAACCTAAAGTGGGTCAGAAAATGACCGTAGATCTGCAAACCAAACCAAATCTCAATTAATTGTCCTCATGCACTCTTCAATCTGTTTTTAACGGTTATTTCTTCTGTATTTTATAATTAAGCCAAATAAAATATGCATTTATTGACAGATTGCTCCTCCTCAGTATTTTAACACCAGAAGAATGACTTTCTTAAAGTTTCTTTAGAAGGAGCTTCTTTTAAGCTACAGTTTCCTTAAAAGGAGTCCCATTTTAATACCGTATCTAAAGAAAACCATAATATTCATTCAGCTATTCATTCAATCATTTACTAAATAATTTTTTAATCAAGTCTTCGAATTATTCGCAGATTAGATTCCGCAACTTGAGATGGCATTCGATATAATGTTTTTAAAAAGTGATTCACTAATTTGATAACGTAAAATTCTTAAATTAAATTAATTCATGGACACAAACATTTCTTTTCGAAAAGAAATGGTAAACAACTTGATTCCATTTATATGCTTTTAAAAAATAGCTTCATATAATTTATTTCTTTTCATTATCTTTTGTAAAAAAAAGATTTTTTAAAAAATCTTAAATTTAATCACCTTTTATGAAAGAAAGAAAAATTATAAATTTCCATTAACTTTTTATAAGTGTAGCTCCCGGAAGACGAGAGGATAAATGAAAAATGGCGCCAAATATCACTTCCTTTCCTAACCATTTCATTAAATTCTGTTTATTTTAGGCCCGATATAAGATCGTTAAGTGGTTTTCAGTGATATTAGACCACAAGCCGGCCCCAAAGGGCTCCCAACTCTTGTACAAGTGAAAGAAACGAGTGTTGAAAAACCTTAAATGCGAATGTAAGAAGAAGAAAACCTCTTTCCAATTCCATTTCCGTCTCACCCTTTATTTGCATAGAAAATCCATTTCTTAATTATATGAGTCATTATGGCACAGTATCTCCACACATCACATCTTTTAGTTGGGGGGCATTCTTTTTAAAATTAGCCTTTTTCCTCTTTTAATTGAGTAGCAAGATTTTTACTTTTTTCTTTCCTCCTCTCTTTTGCCTTCATTTACAAATATGAAGGAAAAAAAGCCGACTAAAATTCGTTTTGTAAATAGCTGTGAAACGAAATGCTTAATTAATTTTTATCACATACCGTTAATGATCTACGCAAATACTCTCACTAATTATACAGGAAGATTTTGCTGGTAGTAGAAAAAAGCTCAAAGAAATCGGAGAAGATGTGTTATGAACATTAAGATTCTTTTTGTGTATGAGTAATAAATGAAAGGCTTGTGGAAAAAGTTTTTTTTTTTCTTATCCAATTAAACTCGTATCAGTGATCGCTTCACTTCGCTTGGATTGACATTCGCCCGAGTTCGGAGAGACATAAAGCTAATCTGTGCTTCAGTGTATGTAAATGGTTATTAGAGATATTAACATTAGCTCATTTTCATCCTATTTGGCAAGAAAAATGAACTATTATTTGGTTTTAAGTTTCCATTATAGTAACTGATTGATGTTTGACTCGGTTCCCCCATTTTTTAGCTTTTAGCTGTTTTGGAAAAATTGTTTTTAGTTTAATTAGCTTTGGAACATATGAAGCGTTCTGCAAGATTTTTAAATAAGTACTATTATTATATTTAAAAATACTTTTCAGGGAATTTTATAAATGGATAAAACAATTTTCTTGATTGGATTTATTTCCCGATTTTTAACATTTTCCTTACTCTTTTTAAAACACTCTTACTCTTTTCTGTATAAATTATCTTTTTCTTTAATTTTTTTTTCTTTCTCTTTTCTTTTTGGGGGAAAGAGAGAAGTGTTATAGAAAAAAATGAGGATGATGTTATAAAGGAGGATAAAATCCTTTTATACTGGTTTGAGATATGTAAAAATTATTTCATTAATCATTCTCATTAGTGGTCATCAGTGGCGCAACAATCCCATGGTGAGCCAAGGCCGCCTGTTCACTGGCAGATTTATAAACAGCAGATTTTTTTTATGGGGTAGGGTTGTCAGCTCTATGCACAACGCTCTACTGTTAAATGAGAACTGGGACCTACAGTTTAAAGTGGATTCCGAACGACTATAAGCATGCATGGCACTGTCGGAACTCGAACCCGAAACTTGTGGCACCAAGCACTAGTCATTCGGCCATGAGGCCCCTAAAGAACATAATATTTCACTATAAATATAACAAGTGTTTGAATAAATAACATAATTAAAATATAAAAATATTGGTAGCTTGATTTATAAATGAAAATGCACATTTATAGTGACAAAAAAATTTTTAATAGAATAAAAGGACTAGGCTAAAAAAATAACAAATTTACTTTATTTATTTACAAAATAATGAAAAAGTCGTAAAGATTTAAATAATATTTAATGTTCCTTTGCGTTTTCTTTCAGTGAGGTAATTTTCTAAGATTAAATAATTTTTGTTTCTCTGAACAAATATATGAACTATAAATATTTAATAGGAAAATTGCCATCATTTTCATCTTACTGAATTGAAAACTCATTTTGAAAACTTCGCTAACACAATATTTTTATTATGGATATAAAATGATTAACTTGGTTTATTTCCTCTAATTTTCGAAATTTAATCTAATTTTAACACAGTACTTCTTAATTTCTAATAATACGGTAAGTTTAAAAGCATATGATTATGACACAATAATTAATTTAAATCATAGTAATTCAAATTAAATTAATTAATCCTCTAAGAACTTCTAATAATTAATTCAAAATAAATATGAATTAGTATACCATTATTTCACTATTAAATAATTAAATTACAGATATTGTCTCATAAAATAAAAAGTTTCAAAAGTTATGCAAATTTTTAATGATAACGTTCAGTTTTCAGTAAATAAAACTAATAGTAATTTAAACAATTAAATGAAGTTAAGTAAGTAAATGAACACAATATTATTCAAAAAATAAATATAAATTTGAAAACAAATTAAATTATTTAAAAGGGAAAAAAATGTTGAAATACTAAAAGTAATAGATCAATTTTTGCAGAAACTGTGATTTAAACAATCCTTATATACAAAAAGAAATACATTTTCCAGCATTTTAAAGTGAAAATCTACACTGTAATTTTTTAAAAATTATTTTCCCATTCACTTCCTAGGCACAAAACTTTTCCGAATAGTTTTTAAATTTCCAGCTCCAAACTCCTTCTCCAAGTTTAGTTCTAATGAGCCAGTATGAATGTCTGCAATACTCCGTGATAGTTTTCTTATTTATCTCAAGGAAAATGACATTCGCTTTTCTGCAAATGGTTTTCGGTAAGTCGATCTCAAATATCCACTTAGGACAAAATCGCTTAAGAAAGCGCGAGGGATCCCCAAATGAGTGCCAATTTTCGCTAATTGTCGCTGTCTAATGAAGGCAAGAGCTCCTGGCAACTTTCTAGAGTCTTTTGCCACTTCTTCAAGTGATGCCACCAGAGAATCGAAGCTATCAGAAGTTCAAAGATTTTGTCTCTTTTCGAAAAGATGCCTTCTCTCTTTCTCCTATTGGACTGTTTGGAAAAGGCAGTTTCAAATTAAGGTTATGATGCTTTCTCTCCAGGGAGCATTAGAATGGAATAATGTAATGAAAAAAAAGTATATGAATTTTAATCTAAATCGCTTTGTAAGTCGATCATTTGAAATATATATTTTAGGGAAAGGTTGATAATTACCCTTATAAGTTAAAATTCAATTTTGTGAGTTATAGACTCTTTGGAGAGAGAAATTATTAATCATTTTAACAAGTGTAAAATATTATATGCAATCTACAATTCAATCATAATTATTTGTAAAAGATTTTCAAAAGATTTTCAAGGGATATAGATATACTTTATAATGTTTTGAACATTTATTTATTTTTTGTATAGCTGATTACGGTCATCTTATCTGTAAAAGTACTTTTCCCGCATTAATGCAGTATCAGCAGAAAAACTAACTACTATGATTTATCAGCACAAATTTGTTCAAGTACTTACGAAGAAAAAAAAAAAATTTTTTTATAGTCATGAATTTTAATCTAAATCGTTTTGTAAGTCGATCATTTGAAATATATATTTTAGTGAAAGGCTGATGATTACCTTTATAAGTTAAAACTTAATTTTGTGAGTTATAGACTCTTTGGACAGAGAAATAAATAATTTTAACAACTGTTAATTATTATATGCAATTTGCAATTCAATCATAAATTATTTGTAAAATATTTTTAGCAGTGATAAACTTTTAAAACAATCATTTTCCATAAACTCAAAGAATAAAAAAATTGAAAAACAAAAAAAGCATAGTCTATTAAAAAAAAATTCAGTAATAAAAAAAAAATAAAGCAAAAAATTTTCATGTCTAATTTTTGGCAAAGACTTTCTATTTTATGAAGTCATTATACTAAGTATAACTTTAAAATTTCAATTATATCATTTTTTAATTAATTTCAAGTAACCGCATTGGCCAAGTTTTAGAGTGACCAAATACTGTTTTGTACATTTATTTATTTTTTGTATGGTTGTTTGCAGTCGTCTTCTCTGTAAAAGTATTTTCACCGCATTAATATAGTATCAGCAAAAAAACTGACTACTATGATTTATAAATCTGTTCAAATAAATCTGTTTAATCTGTTCAAAATTACAAGCATAATAAGTTAAGCATAAATCTGTTCAAATTACAAAGGAAAAAAATTGCATTTTTAACAGTCTCTTTAAAAATTTATTAAATCAATAAACTAAGATTATTTAATTTCTTAAATTCAATTTCTCTCCAAATCCCAAATTTAATATACTTTTATTTCGTTAAATCGCTTCATAAAGTTCTAGAAAACTTTTCATTATCTAACTCATGAAAAAAAAAATTTTTTTCTTTCTTTTGAAATTATTTTATTTATCATTTGAAGAAAACTATTATAAAAAAAATGATATTTTTAAATCTGTAGATTCATTTTTTTAAATGGGACTATTAAACATTTACTAAAAAAAAAAATCATTACCAAAACAAGACCACGGAATTCTCTATTTCCGAAGACCCAACTCGACGTAAAGCAACAAAATCAAAAATATAAAATACACCTTTGCGTACTCAATATACAGAGAGAGAAAAAAAAGAAGTCTTCTTCAAAAAAAAGAAAAAAGATTATTCATTTTTCTTTTATAAGCAAAATGTGTTTGTGAAAGTCTAGGAAGGAAAAAAAAGAATTTTTTTCTTTTCTTCTGCGTGCAACATTATAATACGAGATGCATCGTTACATTGATTGGCTCACAGAAAATGGCGTAGGGAGTGTTGCAGAGGAGGGGTGTGCAAAAAGAAAGGAGTAATGACCATCGGAGCGCCGTTGTGGCCTAATGACATCTGCACAGCTTCTTCTGCCATAGGCCAACGCTAGAGTGTCTTTCCAGATTTAAAAAGGTCTAAGTCCGACCTCAAAGATTCAACTAGGCGAAATGATGAACTTATCAAAGACACATAAATAAGATGATTCGAAGTTTAGAATTAATTTTTGTGTTAACTATGTTGATTAGAGGTATTAAAAGAAATAAAATTGACTATTTGTATAAGATATTTAACTCAATCATTAAATTGCGTGTCTGAAATAATAGAGGGAAAATATAAAGATATTGTACATTTAAATTTTTCTTGATTCATGTTTTAATTTCAATATTTAGTATAGAATAATAAAAAAGCTTTAATGCTGAAAACTATTTGTAATACTTTAATCGTTGTAAGTCACAGTAATAAATATATCATGATGAATTTAAATTTCTAAAAAATTTAAATTGTTCGCAAAGTGTTCGTTTTTGAAATTTCATTAACTTGTTTTCTTTTTTTGGCAATTATAATTCAACTTCAACTTGTTCCATTAGATAAAATTTCTGAATTAACAATTTGTCCTTCTATTAATTTTTTTTAATCCAAGAAAATTATTTTCTTAAAAACAAGGTAAATTTTTTATTTGTGACAAAACAACAGCTCAAAAATATGTGTTTATAAAACGATGTTTTCAATTTTAGAAATAAAACTATAAAATTATAAAATCTAGAAACTTTTTAATTAAAAAAAACAATAAGAGGAAAATCGTTTTATCTAAGTTATCTCAATGATTTATATAAGTGATTTCTAAGGCTTAAATTATTTAAACTGACTTCACTAAACTTATTAAAAATAAAATAAAAACTATAACTATATAAATAGTAATTCCCAATTTCAACCTATTGCTTTAGATATTCTTTTCATGCCAAGTATTCAAAAGTTAATTCACTAGTTTCGTATATTTACCATCAAATTTTAAATTTTGTGAAAAAAATCACTCTGTTTATTACAATTTTTTTAACAAAAACTCAAAGAATAAGAAAAAAATTTAAAAAACAACAACAACCATAGTCTATAAAAAAAAATATCATTGAGTAATAAAAAATAAATTAAAGTGCTAATATCTCATTTTTGGCAAATACTTGCTATTTTATAAAACTGGCATTATACTACTTTTTAAACTAATCTTGACTCAAAATTTCAATTATATAGTTTTTTTTAAATTAATTTCAAGTAACCACATTGGCTTAATTATATTGATTAATTATATACCATATCAACTAATATAATGTAACTAAATTTTTACTTATTATGTATGTTTACATTTATGTTTATTATATATTTGGTTTTTTTATTTTAAGCAAAACAGATAAACAATTTAGTTTACGATTTAATATATTTACAGTAAAGCAGATTTTATGAAGTGCATAATTTTTATAACTTTTATTTTTAAAAAATGTTATATAATAATATCCACATTAGAAAAATGCACACATTTTATAAAAGGAATACTTTTTGCATATTATTACTGAAAATATATATTGTTAATTAAACATATTTTAATACCATAATAAATGAGCAATAGTTCATTATTTTTAGCAATAACTTTAATATTAAGAGATGTTATCAGTTGCAAAAATTTTAAATGCCATTGGCATGTTGGTAAATTTTAATTTTATTAAAATAACAAAAAATGCAAATATTAATACAAAAAGATACATACACATATTTTATTAATAAAATAAAATATGTGTATTTCTTTAACTACATGTTTCATTTTACAGAATAAAATAGTTGCCAATTATTTATTATTTATATTTACGTAAAATTATTTTTTTTTAATTTAAAGAATATCATCAACTTTATTTAGGAAATTATCATGAGCTTATATATAGATAAGATGTCAGCTTTCATAAATTTCGTAGCATAAACATTCATCAAAATCCACATATCAATTTCAATTTATCGTATGCAAAAGTACTATTTTTTCTAGTAATATATAAATATACATCCAAAATACGTCGAATCGTTAAATTCCTTTAAAACAATTGGATTTGTCATCATGTAATGGCCTCCTTTGTTTATTAATTTATTAAGCAAATCTTATCCACACTGCAAGAATATCAACCAGTTTCTATAGCCATATAATATTTAATAATACTAACATTTAATAACACTTTTGCTTTATTTATGTAAAATTCTTCCTTTTTTTTTAATTTAAAGAATATCATCAACTTTATTTAGAAAATTATCATTTGCTGACATATAGATAAGATGCAGGTTTTTATAAATTTCGCAGCATAAAAATTAATCAAAATCCACATATCAATTTTAATTTATCCTATACAAACGTACTATTTTTTCTGATAATATATAAATAATAACTATAATAGTAATATATAAATAATAATCATAGTTATATATAATATTCATAATACGGAAAATCGGTAAATTCATTTAAAAGATAGCAATAACAGTTGTATTTGCCATCATGTAATGACTTCCTTTGTTTCATAATTTTTGCAAATGTTACAAGAATATGAACAGTTGAACAGTTTTATGTTTACAAGAATATGAACCAGTTTCAATAGTCCCTTATACATATATACTAGCATTTAATAATCATGGTTATATAATGAAGCAATCACTATATTTAAAAAAACATCAACCAAGTCTATAATTATATCAATATTAGAATCACCCGCAAAAACTTCTGCATAATTTTTTATTAATAAAGCTACAGTATTCAATGAATATTCTAGTTTATTCATCTACCAACTTGAATACACCTGCAGAATTATGTTTTATTTACATCGTTTTCGACAATGCCACTTTCCTGAATTTCATTAAAATGCATGAATACTAGAAATTTTTTAAACATTTATTTAATTTTTCAATCCTAAAACATAGATGGCAGCTCACATTTTACAAATTACACATTTATGAACACCACAGATGTCATATCAGAACAACATCATGTTCACAAATATTAATGTAAAGGACAATTACTTCAACATAAATTAAATACTTAAATATTTAATTGACTTTTCTGAATATTAAAAGAAAATATTTTAAAATTATAAAGTTATTAATATTTTAGTATTTCGACACAAACTCGTTAACTATTATTTTTCACGATTTTAAAATGACGTTTTAAAATTAGTTTTTCATTAAAACATTTACTGAATCTTGCATTTACTAATTAAGTCTCAATCTCAACATAGCTGAATCCAGGTAATTAATAACATCAATTCATTGACAAAAAAAGAACTCTGAATTTAATTATATTATTAATGACAAATTTCTAATTCTTCTATTATTTCATCTTTAATTTATTCTTTGTTAATTATGTTTTGGAAACAAAAAAAAATTAATTAATATCAGTGCAAAAAGAAATTTTTACTTTTATTTAAGTGCTTAATTTATTTTTATCCAGATTTATTTTCATCTTGATAAATGATTAAATATTTTAATCAACTTTAAATAGTTGAAGAAAAAAAAAAGAAAAAAAATTGTAATACTTATTGTTGCTTTTAGTAATTAATAGTTTGTTTTGCATTTCATAAATTTATAAAAAAAAAAATCCGAATATATATGAATTTTCAAGAAGTAAGTTTTTAATGAATTTTTATTTAAAGTATAATAGAACTTTATTAATAAAAATTATTCAAAAATTGTCATCTTGCTGCTAATTCTGCATAAATTCTTGATTAGTATAGTAGGAACATCATTTATATGAATTTTTCGACCAAAGTCAATTGGCAATGGGAAACATTGGATGTGGATAGCAGTTTTTTTTTTATCCCACATAGAATTCTTTTCTATTTTCTTTACAATGAATTAATTTAAAATATTAAATAACAATGCTTATATCACTAGAAAATATTTTAAAATGTGTTAAGCAATTTTAAACTTGTATAATGTTTTGTTTCTAAGAAATAAAATTATTGTGTACTAAAGAACAACATTACATGATTCTTCTAAAATCTCTAAATTACTAAGGCCTCTTTTTTACTGTTTTTTTTAAAATATTTTTTACTATTTTATTTTTAGAATAATAAAAAAAATTCAATTTAATTAAATTCTACTTGTATAGAATTCTGAACTTCCATAACTTTAAAGTACACATAAATTGCTTTTACATAATTTATTTACATAAATTTATACATAAGTGGAAATTTTTTTTCTTTTACCATGCATAGAACATATTTATTAAGAAAATTATATTTTTTGCTTTTGCATTTTCCATTTGTTCTCAAATATTCAGACGGTTATTTAATCAAAATCTGAAGTCTAAATATTTAATTTAATGATAATTTTAAAAAATTAATTCTTAAAAAATAATTGTTTTCGAATGCACAGTACTTTGACCTAATTCATTCACGACTAGAACAACAGATGTGCAGAAGATTCAGCGTTACCCGGAGTAGACTACGAAAGGGCCTACTAAATTGCACTCACAATTTCGACCTAATACTCTCAGGGTTTGAATTTAAGTATGCGGAAGCGTCATCTCGACGTTAAATAGAAATAATTGTTGTTTTCGAAAAGTTTATTAATTTGTAGAGTAAATAATTTTAAATAAATAACAAAATACTTATTTAATAGTCTTAGCTATAATTTAATAAACTAGTAAAAAAAATTATTTAAAAGTCATAAAATCAAATCGTAATAAGTTTGTTTAATCTTTTAAATTAATTAAATATTTTATTAAGATAATCTTGATATTTATGTTTATATCTTTCAATTCCTTCTATTAGCTCACACTCACCCCATCTATATCTTGTTCAAATTTTCAATCGTTCATAAAATACTTTTTATTCATCCACTTAAGTTCAAATACATTTTTTTAAACTTGTAGTGGAGGACACTGGATGTTAATACAGTTTTTTCAAATATTAATTCAGTAATTAAATTTAATTAATTAATTTTAGTTTATTTTAGATTTAAGTTGCATATATGTACCAATAGATGGCGACGGATAAACTTAATAAAATGAATGAAAATTATTTATAAAGGACTTTCTGCAATATAGTGAAAAAAAAGTAGGAATTAACTTTAAAAATTTTTTTTTTTTATATTACTTGTTTTAATGTAGCTTATAAAAAAAGATTCAACTGGCCATACATATAAAAAGGGCAAGTTCTTGGAAGAACAGATAATAAAATCAAATCATAATTAATTTGCTCAATCTTTTTAATTAATTAAATAATCTTGATATTTATGTTTATATTATCTTAATGTTGTTTATAAAAAGAATTTCAATTAGCCATACAAATAAAAATGACAATTTTTTGAAGATCGGATAATACAACTGATTTTCTTTATATTTTTAAAAAAAGACAACACATAATTTTTCATAGTAAAATATAGCATGTAAAAAAATATTAAATTTACTCATCATTTGTATCGAAAAATTATTTGAATAATTTTATTAATATAATTTTATCTTTATATAATTCGATTTCTGGTAATATAATTACAGCTTGATAATACGGGGTAATTCAACATTTCTGGTTACAAATGATAATAACTTCCTAGTAAACATCGACAGAAAGAAAAAATAAATACTGTGCATGAGTAAGTTCAAAGATTTGTTTGCGTGTTTCACAAGTGCTGTGATTCGCCGTGGTCACGTGGAGAACACCCACGCACTAACCCATTCAGAGTGTCCCTTTATGAATTCTTTTTATAAGATGATGATAAAAACTACTTAACTCCTCAATTGACTACATCAGTGACTACGGCATCTTGACATCCTTAACTACAAACTCCTTCGCAATGCTAAGAAAGCAATGGTCTATTATTTGCATGCTGTGATTGGCCTTAGTCGTGAGATCAAGGGACCTCATAAATTAACAAACAAAATTTTATATTTCTTCCTTCTTCTTTCTTAATTTTTCTTCCTATCATTGTATGCAATGAAGTAACTGTCCTCTTTTATCATATGAACCATTTTGAATCCTCTCTTATGTTAATTTATAAATAGCTTCTTTTTTTTATCTTAAAGGTGAAGAAAGGCAAAGTGTCCTGTAAGAAATTTTTTGACCTTAAACATTTCAATTTAAAATATTTTTTCTTGTTGATGAACATCGCCCCTCATGTTCCACTGATGTATGCCACGGATATCCCACTGACGAGCAATGAAGGAAGAACACAGCCTTCCAGGAGAACTTAATAACAGAAATATCTCTCTCGCATCTGTGTGTCGTATTGGTGAAAACTGAAGAAACACTCTCACTACCATACCATCGATCACGCCTTACCATCGACGTGAGACTTTGCCACAATCTCCATCAAGTCTCTTCGTTTCTGACTACAACAGATTAAAATCTGAGTTATCCTGCTCATTAGCTGAGTACTTTATCACTGGACCATAAATCACGCAATTGAAAATAACATAAGCATTTTTCTGAATTGAATTCGTATAGTTTAATAGGATTTTAGATTTCTATAATGCTCTTTTAATACTGAAAAGATAGCTAGGTAAATATAGCAACACAAATAACTTAGAAAGCACAATGATTTGAAAAAATTAATTACTTAGGTGTTTTTATGACATTTAATAGGTGATTGTTAGGAAATTTATCAACAAAATAATAAATTTTTTTTTTTTACAGAATAGAGTCTCAGGTGATTCTTCTTACTTCACCACTAATATCTATTAAAAAATAATTATTAAAGTTTCCGTTTAATTAAAAAAGATTAATTATAATTATTTCGTGATTTTTAATACGTCTGAGATACAGAAAAAAAATTTAATTATTTATTTTAAAAACTTTTGGTTTTTCGTTCTTAAATAATTTTTTGTTAAATAAAATCAAGTCAACTGTCAACAACATTGGTAAAGAGCAAATTTTTCAAAATAAGCCTCTAGTATTAACGTTAGGATAAAATACTAAAATAGTTCACTGTATTGAATTGGTCTTGCTTTTTATGTTATGTTTTCAACCTGTTGGAAAATAAAACAGATTCTTCTCCATACTGTAAAACATATTCTAAGTAAAAGAATAAAGAAAAAAAAACGTATAAAAAAAGATTTAGGAAAAGCACATTTTTAAGATAAGGTTGAATGATTTTGAATGACCTAACTGAAAGCCGGAAAGTGATCATTTATGAGTTAATTTACATAATGAGTTATTTTCTCTCTTTTTATTTTAAATTTTTACCGGTTAGGAAACCTAACTATTAACCATAAAAAATCTGTACACATATAAAACCTTAAAAATTTCATACTCAACCTTATGTATAATCATCACACACTTTTTTTTATCCACGAAATCGGTTAATTATTGCTGCTCATATTACTATCAATAGTTCCTTGTAATATATTCAGAAATTCTTACAGGGTTCCAAGCTAGATAATATCCCTATGTGGTCGGACATGCACCACTATGCTTCTGCACCAGCACCACGACTCTTACCAGCTGTCGCCCCCAAAAAAGAAACTCAGGATTTCGCTCAAAAGACGAAAAAAAAAAAAAAAAAAAAAAAAAAGAGGGAAAAAATATTATCAAAGGCCTTGCAAAAAATTGAAGTTTCAACGACATTAGCTTAATGCAAGTTGAGAAAGAAGCCTCTTATATGCCCACACTCACTGGGGAAAAAAAATTGAACAATAATCAAAAAAAGGGAATAAAAGGGAGGGAAGGCAAACCTAATGTCCGTGTGGCACTTCGTTACTGGGGAAAATCCACTTCTTTAACGTGTTCACTAGAAGCAAAGGCCGCCTAATTATTGCCTGTTTTGCAGAGGCAATTATGTAAATTTGGTTGCGCGTCAGCGGGTTTTTACTGACCACTTGGATCGGCGCTGTGTTGCACTGATTTAGCCTGCGCATGGGTAAATGACACAAGGTGGAGGGTGCAAAAAAACGGCATAACTGCTTTTTAACGGTTAAATGGAATCATTAGCTCCTACAGATTTTACGAGCTTTATGGGAATCAATACTTAGAAAACAGTTTTTTTTTTCCTTCGGGCTTTAATTTTAAACTACGTTTATGGCGTTGGATAGCTTATTAATAAATTGCATGCAATTTATTAAGGTTTGGAAAATTGATTGGGGTGTTCGGGGAGATCTAATTTAATTATACTAGTATATCATGAAAAGTATAATTAATGATAATAATATTAATTAGCATTATTTAAATTTTAATTACTTCATTTAATTATTCTATTTAATTATCATTATGTACATGATACTTTATAGGTATATTCTGAGAAGAACCCTAAGATTACCCAATTTCCCTAAGCATATCCCTAAGATTAACCAATTTTAAATTGATTGCTTTTTTTTTCTTGCTGGTTTTAATTACACGTAGCATAAAAATTGATCCTGAATGGATCATTTCAGAATACGAAAATTGATATCCTGAAAGACTTGCCTTAAGGACATATGACATCATTTTTCCACTTTTTTCTGATAATTCAATGAGTTTATAGTGATGCACCTTAAAAGCTGTACTTACTACAAATCTGTCATAGCAATAGGACGTGGTGTAGCAGAAATATCAATTATTCCTATTTTAAAAATTATTCAATTAATTTATTAAAGTAATTTTCTGCATTCAAATATATTATAATAAATTATATTAATAATTTTGGATGAATGATATTTTGTGTAATTTATATAATATAGTGACCAGGCGCTCGGTGTCAAAGGTTTGGGATTTGGGTGTTTGCAATAGTAGTTCGGAATCTACTTTAAACCCTAGATTCCGTTCTAATATGACTCTAGAGCTTTAGGCGTAGGGTTGTGACAACACTACCCCGTAAAAAAGAAATCATCTCATGTTTCGGAATCTGCAAGTATTCAGACGGCCTTGGCCCACCATGGGGTTGTTGCACCAATGAAGATATGATATGGTTTCGCTTGTCACTCTACGGTCATTTTGTGTACACTTTGGGCTAATTAGACTGGGACCTACAGTTTAACGTGGATTCCAAACCATTCACAAACATCCATGCCATTGTCAGGATTCGAACCTGAAGCCTGTTCTACCAACGTCCAGAGCTCCAATGAAGATATATAGAATACAGAATGAAATTATAAGGTTTATTCAATGTTTTTTTACTTGTTTAATTGTTTTTATTTTTTAATTCAATGTTTTAAATAAAAATAGTCTTTAAATCAACAGAAAAAAAGGTTATTCAAAGATTAGTTTTAAATCAAAAGCAAAAAAAGTTTTTTTAAATATTAAAGAGCAAACAGAAATGCTTTTCAAGAATTATTTTTGATTATTATGAAAAATTTACAATGTAGAATACATAGATTTAAAAAATTTCATTATTTTAATTATTAAAAATTTTTAAACATTTTTTATATAAATTAAACACATCCCATGCCAATTATAAAAACCTATATTATCATGCAGAACATCTACATCTTTGCAACAAAGTAGAAATCATATTTGAAATAAAAATTAGCTCCTTTAAAAACCGCAAATTAATATAAAAAGAATTTTTGTTAAATATTATAAAAATTCTGGAGATGAATCATTAAAAACTTATTTCAAATCAGAACATTCAAATACATTGTTTTTATTTGGAAAAACTTATCAACTCACTTAAAATTGAAATAAAATCGCTTTGAAAATTGTTCGCGTTCCCATTTCCGAGATTTTCCAACAAAATAGAAGAGTGCAAGGAGGGGGTAAAATGTGACGGAAGAACATGATTATCAAACACCCTGAACAACGTAACAAAAATCCTGCATCCTTTCTGAAAACGAGACAATTTCATTTTAATAACTGCTTGAAGAAGACAAAATAAATAAATAAACACCAAAACAGAAGCACTCAGTAAGAGAATGAGAAAGAATTAAAAAAAAAAGAGGAGTCTCCTTTTCGAATGAAGAACGACTTTGGCACAGTAAACGATGCAATAACGCCGCTTTAAAACGTCAACTACATTTCTTCCAATTTAATAAAATACAACTTCGAGCTTTTTTTTTTTGTTGTTGTTGGTGGTGGTGGTGTCTGTATGTGTGTGTGCTACAGCGTTTCGTGCGAATACGACACATCATGTGACACCTCTTCATTTGTCTTCATGGCGGCAGCACTTCAAAGAGGACGGGTTTTTTTTCTGTGGGAGGGGCGGGGATGAAAAATCAGAAGGGGGTGGGGTGTATAAGAATAACAACACCCCGTCGATTAAGGAGAGAAGTGTCGGGGAAATGGAAAACAAATAACATTAACAAAGAAAGCCTCATTCAATCGGCCCTCTCCGTTGCGAAACTTAATAATCACTAAAGCGCGCTTCGGTTTTTTGACAAGGGTAGCGCTTTTTAACTGCATTAGCGCCCATGAAAAATCACCTGACTCGCCGTTTTACGGCTGCTAACTTAATTCGATGTAAAAGCACTTCTCGGCGTTTTTCCCCCCTCCGCCGGAAGATGGGCCGTAATGATGCTTTCACTGCTCTCCGGGATCGAAGAGGACCTTTTTTCGGGGAAGAGGAAAGATTGCGAGGGAGTGGTAATTTTATAAATTGTGTCCATATATGCATTGATTGAGTTAACTTTGAAAATCAAATGATTCCAGCTTCATGCTTATAAATTGAAATGAAAACACTACTATGAAAAAGCTGTTGATTTAATTGCAAACAATGTAAAAGCGTAAAAAAAATATATATATATTATCCGTTGGAATAAGAAATTAAATAATAAACAAATATTTAATAATAGTATGATCAACAAATAGAATCCAAAATTCGAATTTTATATAAAACCGTTATCATTCTCCTGCACATAAATTGGCTTCAGGTTCGAATACTAACGGTGACATGGACATTTGTGAGAGGATCGGAATCCACGTTAAACTGTAAGTTCCTGTCTAATTAGCCCAGAGTGTGCACAAAATGACAGTAGAGCGAAAAACCAAGCCTAGCCTACACATAAAACTGTTATCATTTTCCTACACATAAAGCTGTTCCCATTCTCATTTAACATTCTCCATTAGAAAGACCTTTAGTTAACATTCTTTCCTTAAAACAGTTAACTATATACTAGGTAAATCTAGTATATACAGCCTTACCCAGGATTGCACCAATTGCACATTTTAGCATCAATAATTTGAACAACACTACAAAATATAGCATCTGAGAGCTACGCATTCTCCTCCTCGAATCCAACAGGACTTTCCGATCAATAGATTTGTCATGCTCATTCCGGGCATAAATAATTCCATTAGGTTTCACTAGATAAGTTGCAACTTTCTAAACTAAAGTTGTAAACTAACAAGCATTCCATCAATACAAGCAATTACTTTTCTTATATTATTTATATATTTGTTATTGTTTTCTAGTCTTTAAAAAAAATATTTTTATAGTTTTTTAAATTAAATCATTCCTTCCTTATTTTTCTAGATAATAGTTTTAATATTTTTAATCTACCACTAAAATTGTTCTTAACATTCTGAAATATTTCTGCGGTTTTTTTATAAATAGATCAAAACTTTGCTATGCATTTCTTTATTCATAAGTTAAGAGGAGATTTATTTTATTTCAATAACAAAATATAAATATGACTTCATCCAATTGTAGAAAAAAAGAACTGACAGAAGCTGCAGACCACTTGCCGTTACAAGAACGTTGCCCAGTGTGCACCAACGAGGAGATGGGTCTACGTTGCACTCCAAAGTGGATACCTGGCCACTGTGGCATTTTCGGGAACGAACAAGCAGATTGTCTAGCAAAAAGAGGTTTAAAACTACTTCAAATGAGATCCTTGTCACTGTCACTCCATTCTATAAAACTTCATATCAGACAAATAATGACTAAAAACCGCAATTTACAAATTCAAGATGGGATTAAGTCAAAGCGTTGGAGAGCTGAAGATCTTTTAGCAATCCAGCCCATCCATAATTACCCAGCAATCCGCGACGGCATGCTGTCGCCCAGTTCCGACTTCTGACTGGCCATGGCCATTTAGCAGAACATCTCCATCGAATTAAAATCTTTTCGAATCCTGGCTGCCCCCTATGTGGTTCAACAGACCCAATGAACAGAGACCACCTCCAACGATGTGTGGTACTTGACGGCGACTCGGTTTGGTTGTCGCTCTACGGTCATCTTGTGCACACTTTTAGGCTAAACAGACCGGGACCTACAGTTTAACGTGGATTCCGAACCCCTCACAAACATCCATGCCACCGCCAGGATTCGAACCTGACGGCGACTCGGAGACAGCGCTTTACTGGCGTGCGAGAGAACTTTTAAGGCAATGACTTCGGTCATCTTTGCATTTTTTGGACGTTTATTCTTTTGTATTTTTTTCCTTGTTATTTTTGTTATTATTACTATTTTTATTCTTCTTGTACTTGCCTTGCCATTGGAAATAAAAAAATAAAAAATAAATAAAAACTTCATCCAATTTAAATGAACAAAATACAAAAATAGGGTGAAATTATAGTTATTAAAAATTAAGAATTATAGAAGTGTTTAAAGAAATAAGT
Source organism: Caerostris darwini (assembly GCA_021605075.1). NCBI lineage: Eukaryota > Metazoa > Arthropoda > Arachnida > Araneae > Araneidae > Caerostris > Caerostris darwini. The sequence continues at coordinate 242,676 of BPLQ01014217.1, forward strand.
TTAAAATATGACTACATGACACATATCTGAAAATATATCTTATCTCGAATCGAAAAAACATCTTAATATCAACAATTTTCCTGAAAAATTAATAAATCTTATTTTATGTAACTATAATAATTACTACAGTATTAATTAAATTTAAACATATCAGTATTCTTAATGAACCTTATTTTATTTACAATGATCCTTAAGTTAAATAAATTTTATTAATTTACGTTTAATTGTTTTCTTAATTATTTTCTTCAAAGACTTCTACAGATAATAGAAATTTTAGAATTTGAAAAGACATTTACTTTTTGTCCAAACTGTAAATTATTCTTAGAAATCAACTTAAGAACAACACATGTAAGTAAATATTTAAATTAATAAATTATATAAACCTTCTTATTCAATGGCACAACAGCCCCATGGTGGACCAAGGCCGTCTACCTAATGGCAGATAAATTACATAAACCAATAGATAGCTCTCTTAGTGAATCTTATTTTATATGCAACGAACCTTAAGTTAAGCAAATTTTATTAATTTGCGTTTAATTGTTTTCTTAATTATTTTCTTTCTAAAATTTGTTGTTCCCTTTTCTACGAAAATTGCAAATTTCAGAATTTGAAAAGCATTTGATTTTTGACAAAACTGTAAATTATTCTTAAAAATCAACTTAAGTACAACATATGTGCAGCAAATATTTAGATTAATAAATTACATAAACAGTCTTCTTCATTGGCGCAACAGCATTTTCTACAGAAAATAGAAATTTTGGAATTTATAAAAACATTTACTTTTTGTCCAGTACTTTTTGTCCAGTCTTGTAAATTAAACCTAAAAATCGACTGAAGTACAGTAAATATTTAGATTAATAAATATTTGTGTAGTAAATATTTAAATTAATAAATTACATAAAACTTCTTCTTCATTGGCGCAACAGCCCCATGGTGGGCCAAAGCCGTTTACCTATTGGCAGATAAATTGCATAATTCAATTGTGGACTTTAAATATTTTAATTAATGATATAGCAAATAATATTTACAAACAAATTATAAATATTCTTTTATTAGTACTATTTAAAATATGAGCCCACACTATTTGAAATAATTCAGGGGAAAAACAAAACACTTATAAAGTTATTTACTTGGACCGAAATAAACACACAAATTATAAAAGCTAATTATTTTCCCTGGAACTTCCCAACACCTTCTCTCTCGCGCACTTCCTGCAAAAGTTAAGGATCCTAAACGATCCCCTTTCCCATCCCTAAGAGCCATTTAATTATTAAGCGAATCGAAATTTAAATCAGATTCTCCGGACGAACCTCTTCTCCTTCCTTCCTTCCTGGAAGGAGGAATAAGCCCTCTCATCTCATAAAACGGGGGCGGGAAGGAAGACAGGGCATTTTTTCACTCTCAAAAACCATTATCTCGCCGCTCAGAAGGAAAACGTCTTTTAAAAATGGAGTCCTTCCCTTTCCTTTTAAAAGCCCCGGCCATGCAGGGGCGCAGATGGTAGCCAAGTTTTCCCAAAGCCTCAGCTGGAATTTGCGAGGGCACTCATAAAGTTAAGATTGGCTAATTATATCGGCATCATTTGCATAATAATGGCTCCATCGCCCTTAAAATATAGCGCTTTATCCCGGGGCATTTATCTGCCAATATAAGAAAGGAATGGGGGGAGAGTGAGAGAGACCAGACCACGGAGTTTTGCTGTGTAGGTTATAATTTCCCTCCCTTACAAAAGAGCTGAAGAAGGGAAAAAAAAAATTCTTCGGGCCTTTCAATAATGGACTAAAATGTCGCACAGATTGAGTTTGTAGAGGGTATCAAATCAGCCCTTTTTTAAAAATTCGAGAGGATTGCACAGTTGAAAGCTTCTTAGAAAGAGAGAGAGAGGAGGAAGTTTTCGTTGCTTGCTTTTTTTGGTTCTCTACTTTTCTCTTAATGATCGCAGAGTTATAATTGTTAGTTGATTGGGGGATTAACGGAAAAGGTCTTCGTTATTTTTCCATTAGAACTTTTCCGAGAGCGTTCGTCTGTAAATAACTTTCAATTAGTGTCATAGGGGATAATTAGGCGATGGTCCAGTCTTTCTAATGGACTTTTTGAGTAAAAATATATCTTCTGGACAGATGGGCTGGTGTTGTTTTACCCAAACTTAATTTAGCGTGAGCCTTCAAAAGTCCATAAACAAAGTTTAAGAAACGTTAATGAGTATAGTTGATGCGCAGTTAAGAAACAATTGATTACTGTCATTAGACAGGATGGGTTTTTTTTTTCTTCTAATATTTGATCCAATAAATGGATCACTTTATTAAACTTAACAATGGCATGGCAATTTGTGTGAATTTTTTGTCTGTTTAAATTACACTCGTTCAAAAAGACAGCAATATAAAATTCAAATTAAAACAAACATATTTTTTTAGCTCACAAATACTCTTTTTTAATTATTCATTATTGATTATAATTATTATTCATTTTACATAAAGGAATACATAATTAGAAAAAAATTAAAGGCACTCGCAAATCAAGTTCATCCAAAAAAGAGAAAACTGAAGGTGCAATAAATGTGAAATAAAAATAAATGTGATTGTTTTTAAAGTGATACCATATTATATCTGTTATAAATTGTAATTGTTTAGAGAAAGATCATATTTTTAGTTCACAAATACTTATTTTTATTAATTGATTATTTATTGGAATTATCATTCATTTTACTTAAATGAACACATAATTGGCGAGAAAAAAATTAAGAGCATTCACTAATCAAGTTCATCAAAGAAAGCGAAAACAAAAAGTGGAATAAATGTGATTGTTTTTAAGGGGATACCATATTGTATTTATTATTAATTGTAATATTTTTGAAAAAAATAAGATTTTTAGTTCACAAATACTCTTTTTTAATAATTGATTGTTGATTGGAATTATTATTCGTTTTACATATAAGAAATAAATAATTGGAAAGAAAAAAAATTAAGGGCATTCGTAAATCAAGTTCATCCAAGAAAAAAAAATCAGAAGGTGCAATAAATATGATTGTTTTTAATATGATATCATATTGTATTTATTATTAATTGTAATCTTTTTAGAGAGAAATAATACTTTTTAGTTTCCAAATACTCTTTTTTAATAATTGATTGGAATTATTATTCATTTTACATAAAGGAACACATAATTGGCCAAAAAAAATTAAGGGCATTCGTAAATCAAGTTCAAAAAAAGAGAAAACAGAAAGGTAATAATTGGGATTGTTTTTAAGTTGATACCATATTGTTTTTATTTTTAATTGTAATTTTTTGAGAGATTGTAATTATTTTTATACAAATCTCAATCATTGAAAAATGACAGCTTAAAAAAACTTTATACAAATTTTTTTCGTGTTGAACTAGGATTTTCTAAAAGTACGTAATATTAATAATGATTGTAAAATTCATTATAAGAGGAAATTTGGTGATTTTCTTTCGATTGGCGATATTTTTAAAAATACTCGTACACTTAAAATCTCAGTTAAAGCTCTTATTAATTCTTCCTATGCAGACATATGAAAGTTATTGTTAAACCTTCCTTTTTATAAAAAAGAAAACATTTTTAAAAATATGGTGTGTTTTTTTTTAATTCTTATTCAAAATTACTTTTATAAAAATATTTTTAAAGCTATTAATGCTAATTTTACTGAAGATATTTTTCTATATATTAAAAAAATTTATATAATTTATATGTGCTTTTAAAAAGTCATTTCAAATATCTTGGATATTCAACAATGTCAATTTTCACTAAAAAAGTAACGCACTATCTTTTCCAATGATTTAACACTATTTCAATTTCAATAACATAACACGATGTCTTAGATTATATTAATGTTTTAAATAGTTCTCATTTATCGCTTTACAATTCTTCCGCTTACTGAACTTTAATTGATGTAATTCACCAATTAAATTTCCTAAATTTCTCTCTGGCAAACTGAACTTGACCCAAGCAATTGATTTCAGGGGTAATGACGTTTCTATTTACAATAAGCAAGTATTATGGGAAAATCCACTTAACAACTTTTCGCACTAATAATGTAATTTTCATCGAATGTTATCACATCAAACTCGAATGCTCGTTTATAATTCAACCGTGTTCATTTTTCTAGTTAAAAAAAAAAATAATAATGAAGATAAAAAAATTACACCCAACTCGGCTACACTAAATAAACTTAATATTTATTTTTCATTGGCGTAACGGCTCCATAGTGGGCCAAGTCCATCTGGCAGATTTTGAGACGGGAGATGTTTTCTTTTTTATGGGGTAGGGTTGTCATTCCTCGTCCAATGCTCTACAATCATATTAGACAAGGACCTACGGCTTAAAGTGGATTCAGTGCCACTACAAACATCTATGGCACCGCAAGAACTCGAACCCGGAGCTTCACATACTGAGCGTCAAACAGCTAGTCACCTGGTCATTAGGCTCCAAATGAAGCTAATTACAAAAAATAAATTCTAACTATCGAATATTTTTTAATGTAACACAAAGGTTGCTTGTAAATTAAATTAGAGAATACACATTAGAAAAATGAATAATATCTATTTAACATATGATGTATTAAACTGATTTTATCTAAAAAGTTTAAAAAATGTTAGTAGTATAGAATCAAATAGCACCAATTTTTTATTTGTAACATATTTCAATATGGTGAATTAAATATAATTAATAATATTATTGAAATAAATTTGACAATACTTTTGTAGGGATTTTTTTTCACCACTTCTGTTAATTTATATCATTGGCCCCTATGTGATATAATAATAGCAGATTCGTCATTATAATAACAGGTTTGATATACTACACTCACTGAAGACAAACGAAGAGAAATGACTTCAGGAAAGATTTACATAGGGTACCGTTCCATATTTATGTACCATACTAGAAATAATTCTAAAAATTCCACTTAGTCTGATCGACATTTTGTTATAAAGTCTGTTGAATCCATCTTTTTTTATTCAAAGTAGTTACTGTAAAGCACGCCCCTAAGGCAATCGAATTCCTATTCTTTATGACATTCACTAGTACACATTATCACTGAGCCAAAAATGACATTTTAAAATTCTCATAAAAGTGGTGTATTTTTATACATAATTGAAAAATAAATTATTTATTTTCACACCAAAAAGTGAATTTCGATTTGCTTGCATTCTGTATTATTTTCATATTTATTTATTATTTTCATACTTTTTATTTTCATACGTCTTTTTGAAGCTATCTAGTACACATTATCACTGGGCCAAGAACGCCATCCTAAAATCCGTGCAAAAGTGATGTATTTTGAAAGAATTTATACATAGTTGAAAAAGAAATTACTTATTTTCAAACCAAGAAGTGAATTTCAATTTGCTTGCCTTCTGTATTATTTTCATATACTAGGAGTAACAAAGTTTTACAAACTAATTTTATGTAATTCTTTCTCAACTGTTTCTTCACCATAGGAAGAAACTATCTAGCCATTTCCAAATACTCCTTTCTGAGAGGCGATTCCAGAAGAAATAAGTCTTAAAAAATCAATTTTCGTCGAAATCTCTCGACTCTCTCAAACAATCCAAAAAAAAAAGTTATTCAAAGAAAAGGAAAAGTGAAAGAAAAATACAACCATTGTTTCTCAATAAAGTTTTCTTTTGGCCTTACATGGCACACATTTCTCTAAGAGTTAGACACGCCGATAACACATATTGCAATTCATCATTTGTGATTTTCTTCCCTAAATCAATTCTTCGATATCGCGATTGAGATTATTATTCTTTTACTTTTCTCTCTCTCTCTCTCTATTTCCCGATGGACAAATTCCTCCAATGGTAACTTTTCTTTCCTCCGTTTATTAGACCCGTTCCCTCATTATACTTTTTAATCAATTCTTCTCTTCATCCGATTGGTAACAACAGTCAAAAAGTAAACTAAAAATCTAGATAATTCGGGTTATTGTTGATTTGACGATATAAGTGATTCCAAATTTTTGCTTTCTATTATTCTTTGAATGGTGGTTCTGTTTTCTGGATCAGTTTTATTTTACGCATTCCACGTTGGGGCTTCGGTGAAGGAGTTTTGTTTTATTATCATTGTTTCTTTATTCCTCTCTCTCTCTCTCTCTGTCTTTTATTTTTTATTCGTCTTGCTAAATCGGATTGTTTCAGAAACAGTTTCTTTAGAGAAACAGAGAGTGGTTTATAAATGGAAATGATAACAAAAAGTTTGTTTCTTTTTTTTTTAAGGCTGCGATATTTTGGTAGCTTATGTGATTCTTATTTTATTTTTAAAATGGCAAGTGGCTCGAAAAATATGAAACTCATTTCAAACAAAATGCCAGGTTTGCTTTAAATGTAAGCAAAAGAATAGAAATAAAACTTTATTAATTTTTCTATATACGTTTATGGGGCCTGATGTCCGAGTGATTAGCTCTCAGGATATATTTATATACTGTTTCTATACACTACAGTTTTTCTTACTGTTTCGATATGCTTATATACTATATATGTATACTATACTCTTATACTGCTTTATTAAAACGAGGAGCCTCAGTGGTGTTTGGGATGTTCAGCATCCTGCCTCGTAAGTCGGACTACCTGGTGGGAGTTTTGGGGGGGTTTTCCCATACGATACCCAAATACGGGGTATTTCCCCCTAAAAGTCCTCCCGAAGAGTGGTTTATGACACACTGCCCTCCTTCAACAGCGACACGGAACCGAATCAGATTTCTATTTACGGGTGCTCCATCACAACAGAAGCTGGTCCCCTCCCCCTTCGCTCCTGCAATGAGAAAACACGGGCTCATGGACTAAGTGTAAATGTTGCTGTCGACCAAGTGGGATAAGAAACAGCATGTTTGTAGTAGGTAGGAATCCACTTTAAACCGTAGGTCCCGTTCTAATATGACTGTAGAGCTTTGGGAGTACAGCTGATAACCCTACCACGTAGAAAGAAAACGTATAATTCGGAATCTGCGAGTAGGCAGACGGCCTTGGCTCAGTATGGATTTGTTGCATCATTGAAAAATAAGAATATATACTTAAACGTTCGTCAATTTCCCACAGTTTACTCATAAGTTTTTTAAATTTCTACAGAGAATGTTTTGTTAGACCCAGTGCGTAAAATTCCATCTGAGAATTGGATCAGACTTGCACTGCTTTAGCATTTCACTGTAACGTAAAGAACCAAAGAAGTAATCCATTCGTAAGGTAAATGAAAATATTAAAATAATCATTGATGTAGGATCAGGGTTGTAAGAAAGAGGGGGTACAATAAAATATTTTCTACCAAATATGTTCTCTGACCCCTTTAATAAAAGCAATTACCATCACCCCTCTATCATGCACAGCTTTCTTTAATTATTTAACTGAATAGCGATTTACTTACATTACCAATATATGAAGTTAATCAAAACTAAAAAAAAAAAAAAAAAAAAAAAAAAAAAAATTATAAATTAAACAGAATTTTAGAATTAATTAATTAACATTCAGAATTTTAGGTTAAATAAAACTTAGAAGAAATTATTTTAATAATCCTCTTATATATTGAAATAAAACGTTAACCAAACATATCGAATTTGTTTCGCTTGTAAAAACGCATTAAACATCTGATTTGTAAGACTTGAATAACTGCTATAATATACATTATATTTAAAAGGTAATTAAATTTACAGTTATCTGTAGAATTTAATTATATATACAATATATAGTTAAAAAATGAAATGAAAATAAATGAAAACAATAATCAGGATGGCTAAAATCGTCTGTAAAACGAACAAAAATCATGGAAAAGTACGTATATGTTACGAGCCTTAATCAGTGCAAATCGTGAAAATTTCAGAAATTCCAAGATTAGAATGAATCATAATAATAAAAATTTCTAATATTTTCAACAATAAATCCAAGCAAAAATATTGCATCAAAAACACCAAGGATAAATTCAACCAGCGCATTTAAATAAGCATTGACAATATAAATAATACTCACTTTTTCCTTTTAACTATTTGGTTCTTCCAAAATTCAAATTGAACTATTCGAAACATCCAAATAAAAAAAGCAATTTAACTTTCTTCTTTCAGAACAAACTACATTATTATTGTTTATTGAAGTACATTGTTTACTACAGACATTTTTAATCGAAAACAATGAGATTCTGTAACAACACTGATGAATGAAGTGGTATATGGGGATGTGAAGCAACAAGGACTATAATCCCCTAATCACTATATATATGAACAGTTATTTTTTTTTTAATAAGTCACTCTTCACAACGCTCTACGATCGTTTAAAACCGGGACCTACGGTTTAAAGTGGATTCCGAACCACTACAAACATCCATGGCACCGCCGGGACTCGAACCCGAACCTGAAACCTGTGGTACCGAGCGCCAGAGCGCTAGCCACTCGGCCATTCAGGCCCCTTGTAACAACACTTTTTTAATTATTACTAACAATAAGATTCCTTATATTGTCTTGAGTTGTTTTGTTACAAATTTTATTAATATTTACAAAGCTTTATAGAAATATATGTTTTGTTTATTGTGATACTAGAACATGATAATGTTGTGAATACTAGAACATGATAATGTTGTGAATGCTAGAACATAATAATGTTGTGATTATTAGAACATTATAATGTTGTGATTACTAGAACATGATAATGTTCTGGTATGAGATCCATGGGATAGACAAAAGTTTGAATCTGTCAAAGAGTAAAGAGTTTAAAAAATTTTATTTCAAAATCTCTTCTTTAAAATAAACATTAATTTAAAAGCATTTCAATTACTTGAGTTGTAAAGTTTAAATATGAGACATGTTTTACTAGAGCTTACGACATGCACACATCAAATAAAAAAAAATTCTAAGAATATCTAGCATACACATTGCATTGTGAACCATTTTAATTATTGTATATCAGTGTATATAAGAATATAAGAATACACCAGTGTGTATAAGAATATACACTGGTGTGTAAAACTTAATCAACGATGTAATTTTAGAAAAATGGCATATTGTGGTCAGTACAACGACACTATTCATTTGGTGATTCTTATGCAAATATCAGAAACAAAACGTCACAGATGACATGAGTACACATAATACGCATGTTATCAGCAGGCGCAGGGCAAGACTACAATAAAAAGAAATGCAATAGGTGCTATTAAAGACATTTTTTCCTAGTACAAACGAGTTCGTATGTGCAATATTACTAGAAGAAATCATCTGAATGATACAGAAACAAGATACAAGTTACGGAAAGCTGTAAGTAGGAAATAGTGTGACGCTTAACACAAGAGCTTTTTTTGAAAGGTGTCATTTCACGAGCTTGGAAAGTCTTCCAAATCAGAGGTAATGCAGTAAGAAAGATTGTTAATGGTAGGCTTAGAAAGACATTGTCAACGGATAACCGATACATCCCTGGCACGCGAAAAGAGATTGTTATCAGCAACATTGCACCGCAGCTAAATACGACAAAGAGACAGTTTCACTCTTTACTGTGTATAGACCCTTTCATAATCATGGCATATTCTTCCACCGCCCTGAACGCTTCATTCCATTGGCAGTTGCCTATTAGAGTCATAGACTATGAGATTAGACATGCAAAGACTTATAGACTGTGCAAAGACTAGACATCCCATAAATAGAGTCCCCCTCTCTTATTAGATGAGAATCATATCAGTGCCACAAGCCATTCTCAGAGTCAGTTGATATGGACAGAAGTAAGGACATGGTCTTATTCTTCTAATTTCAGGGAAAAGATCATTACAGTACTCTTGACGTACATTATGATGAACGAATAGACTGAGCTCCAAATTTTCGAAGCAGATACTGTTACCGGATTTCACTATCGTTAGCGAGTGATCCTCCTCTACTTATGTCTGTTCCGAGATGCTATTGGAAAGTAACATCAGACTCATGCTGTTGTTGAGCTTCTGAAAAAGGAAGACGTCACTTGAATGAATTGTCCAGCGTACTGCTATGATTTAATTGGCATAGAACATTGTCTAATTCTTTGACGACTTTCGGCAGGATCTTATCCGCCAAAGAACATCCAACAACTGAAGAAGACTTTCATTGAGGAATATACAGTATCTGTTGAATATACAGTATTGAGGAATATACAGTATCTGTTGAATATACAGTATTGAGGAATATACAGTATCTGTAACTCAATATCTGTTGGATAATCTGATGTTAAGTATGAACAGATGTTGAAAAGTAATGCTCACAGTTCAATAGAGGCCCCCTTAGTGAGGTTTTTTTGTTTTCTCTCTTGAACAAACAAGCATTTGTACTAATATTGATCTTTTGATAAAGCTTTTTGTTTGTTTAGTTGAATCCATATTGTTTGCGTTCCATTCTTATCTTCATTAGCATGCTTTGTTAATCTTTTAAGTACAAAATATTGTCTCTGTATATTAAATTTCATGAAGATTTCATAGAAAAACAGAAAAAATTGCTGCTTAAATTTTGCACATCAGCTTATATGGGTATTTTAATTTCCTATTTTACAATATAAGAAGTGCAAGTAATCCCAGTCTCCAAATTAATTTCACTTAAAAATAATTTTTGAATTTTTGAATTTTGGGTGACTTAATTTTTAATGCAATAGTTAAAATTGCTTGAGAGTATTCATACAGAAAAGAGGTGAGAGGTTTAAGTTAGCAGAGAAGAAGTCTTTGTAGAAGAGAGAGTTTTATAATTGTGTATTTATCAACACAGTTAACTATTTTGCGATTGCTTAAATTTTCTCTAAAAGGAACCAATTTAGCATCATCATTAAAAACTTATTTTTAAAACATCAGCTATTAATTTTATGGATTTAAAAAATACACTCTGCACTCTAGTTTAGTCTTACTAGTGAATCTTTTTTTTTTTTTATCAGGGATAAAAAGAAAACAATAGTAGAATAAAGCAATTTGGAAAACTGCATTAACGAAAGAAAATGATTTTAATAAAAATATGGATTTTATACAATACTTACCTTTTTTCTTTATTTCCATTTATTTGTTTTTTATGAATTTAGATTGCATTATTTTCTTCTGGCCTTTCTAAAATGTATTTTAAAAGAATGTATACTGTTCGATAATATGGCTAAGCCGATTCGTCAATCTTGTTTATATATATATATATATATATATATAGCATTAATACATCCACAAGTCAATCTTTGCATATTTTATATAATCTATGGATTGGATTGTTTTGGATTGCCAATTTTCTATAACTAAGTCTTTGTTAAAAATCAAATATTCTCTTAATAAATAAAAATGCTTAATTTACTGTATGTTTGATATAAAGAATCTAGTGAATATTTTTTTTAAAAATTAATGATTATTCTTGTATTATAAAAAAAGAGCATTCAGTGATGGAAGAAGAAAGAAAAAAAATCACGGAAAGTGAAGAACTCACTTCAAAACAGGTAATTTCACACTCGAACGAATATGATTTATCATATTCCCACTGCTTGCTTCATGCACGATCACGACACACAAAGTAGTGGCATTCTTCAATTTCTTTTCAGGTACTTTTTCCAAAGAAAGGCTCCCCTGGAAAAAAGAAGAGGAAAAAAAATACCGTTTAGAAATATAGGCTGTTGAAGGGCACGAGAATCATTCTTCTACCCCCCTTTTCCTCTTCAGTTGGACACAGTATGACACCCAACTTAAACTAATGGCACTTCAACCTCGTTTGTCATGACCACCCTTAGAATAGATGGGATTCTAATCAAATTCGCGTTCCTTAAAACGAATGAAAAAAGAAAAAAAAGTGTGCTCACAAAATGTCTATTTGGGCCCTATTGTAGTGTGTCCCGGGACGTTTAAAAACCTTCGCCACACGCCGCACCCGGGGATCAATGAAGGGGTCTTCCGATCCCCCCAGTTTTCTCACGCCGTACGTTCCCAACAAATTAATATCGTTTCCCAATGGTACGTTCTGAAGAGGTCTTTTCCGTACCGGCAATTCGATTTTCCGCTTTAATTCGCCCGAGCGCGCCCGCAGGGAGTTGAGGTGTTTCATCCCTGACTGGTTTTTAGACGGGGTTTCGTGAAATGTTGAACTATTCTCTCAGCAGCCATTTCCGAGATAGCATTAAAATCCAAGACTAATCAAACGGTACTAAAACTATGCTGTTATCATTCATATACAAATTAAATTACTGAATACTTTTTGTTAATTTTAGTTTTTTTTTCTTTTTCTTTTTTTTTTTATAAATTTTAACTTTTAAGTTGAGAAATCTGTTATATTGCCAGATGTGATATCTTTTTTAAAGAATGGAATGATTACAACTGCACTATGCTAAGAACTTAAAGAAGTTTAATTAACTTTTCCATTTTGTTTAGCTTTTATCAATAAAGAAATTAATATAAAAATTCGGCTCAATATTCCCAGTTAAGTTAATTAAGCAAATAAATATATATATTAATGCATTAATAACATTAATTTGAAACTATTTTCAGTCTTAACTTTTCCTGACAAATTATTATGATCAAAATTACGATATTTTCTCATAAGTTTAATCTGTTTGAACAAACAAAATTTTATGGCTTTCCTTTAAGTCATTATTTTTTTTTTGGAAGGGGGGGAGGAGAATTTGGGTTTGCTGCTCCATTTTAATTCTCTTTGAACAGAAGAATTAATTTACTCTCCTAAACAATTCATAAACAATTCTAAACTTCATCATTCACAACTCTTCTATTTCTTTCTTCCTATTATTTTTTTAATTTTTAAAATTGGTAACTATTCAATACTCCCCCCCAGTACTCCCCATCCCTAGGCTGTTATGTCAATGAAGAAGAAGAAGAAGACCATACAGTAGTTCTGGCGTTCGGTGCATAAGTTTTCTTGTTTGAGTCCCAATCGTAAAAAGGGTTGTCTATAATGGTCCGAAATCCACTTTAAACCGTAGATCTCGGTCTGATATGACTGTAGAGTGTAGGCGTAGGGCTGAAAAATCTACCCCATAAAAATAAAACATCTCATGTTTCAAAATCTGCCAAAATGCAGACGGCCGTGTCCCCACCATGGGGCTGTTTCGCCAATGAAGAAGAAAATAACTATGTAGTTGCTTAAAAATGATACATATTCACTCTTAAAAAGATTAAAAAAGAAAAGATTTAGCAAGATCATTAAAAAATTCCTTTTTAACTCAACAAAATATTTAGCTAATAACTCATTGTATCAAATAATTGTCTAACAATAAATGCTTATAACTAAATCTACTTTTTTTAAAAAAATAATCTATTTTTCTTTTAAGTCCAGGTGCGCATCACTTAGATAACAAAAAAATAATAAATTAATAGAAATATTTTTTTATAAATATTTCCGTTAATTTATAATATTTTACTTATATATATATCCCCATTTTTATAAATATTTCGATATTTTTTTTCTTTTATAAATGTTTGCAGTAGAGCATGGCATCATAAGTGTCAAGTACAGAAGACCAAAGATGGCGACTTGCGCGGCGTTGGGCATTCTGGCGGGCGTTTGTTTGGGGAACGAACTTTTAAAGCACTTCTTTGTTCGTTTAACTTTTGACTCTGAGGGCCGTCATCATTCGGTAAAGAGTCCCGATCTTTTCAATTACGTTTTCATTACTCCCCAACTTTTGCTGATTCCCTTTATACGGAGGAATCAATTGATGGTGTATTACTTTTGAATTGTTTATCATTTTCCGGCCGCGCTTCCCTCTGTGGAACTATCCGCGAGATTGGTTTACAAAAATTGGCCCGATTTTTTTATTGCTCTTTCTTAGAAATGCTATCAAAAGCCGAATCCGTGGAGAGATTCCCAGAGATAAAATTTTAATGAAAAACTTGGAAACCATTATGAATTCTTTATCACATAGCATAAAGGATAAATCCATTTTTGATTACTTCTGTATCAATTAACGATGTTGCGAAGCAATTGTTATCTTATTTTTTAATGGGCTTATAATAGAAATATGTTCTTTAAAGGTTACACTTAACGAAATAAACTATTTATTATATTTTTATCTGTTTCGTTTTCAGTGTTATTAAAATATAACAATATTTTCTTACAAATTTTATGAACATTAATAAGTAAGTTGCAAAATATTTATTAGTAATATGAGTTAAATAATGGATCAATGAGTATTTAGGACGCAATATAGTATTTATGAGATTGAGAAACTTTTCGAAACGTGTTTAGACATTCAAATATATAGTTATTAATTATTTATACATTCAAATAGGGTTATTAATTATTTATACATTCAAATATAGTTATTAATTATTTATATATTCAAGTATAGTTATTAATTGTTTAGACATTCAAATTTATGTGAATTTGTGTAAAACATTAAAAAATTTGATCATTTGCAAAAAAAAAAATGATTTAATTATAGCTTGCTGTTACAATTAACAAATTCTTTAATTATCTTTATTTACGCTTTTGATTATTTTAATATTACTAAAACTTTTTTTTTTAATTTAATTGTTTAGTTTTAATAATATTATAGTTCATATAATATAATAATGTTCATAGTTATATTAAGTTCATCATTTTAAGAAAATTCTTACCAAATATATTCACCAAAGTTATATTTCACAGATGTAAAAAAAAAGTACTCCTTTGCACATATATATATACACACAAACAAAAAAAAACTTTTTTGAAACAATAATTCTTTGCATACCTTTTATTCAATAAAAGATTAATTATTTTTTATTGAAAATTTGGGTGAACTTCTTTCAATTAATTTCATTTCATTACACTCATGTACAACTTAAGGAAATAAGCACAAAAAGAAAAGAAAAAAGGCTTAGCATTCCTTCACCAATTCTTATATCTTTCCAAACAAAATAAGCGAAGAAAGGTGAATGCTTTATATGAAAGTAACTCCATCCAATCCTTTCTTTTCTGAACAGATCATTTCATCTTTTCCTTCACAGACGTAAAAAAAAGTACTCTCTCTCTCTCGCACACAATATAGCTATATATATATAAATATATAAGAATCGTCAGAATAGAATGGAATGGCAGAGTCGTTTTCCCCGTATTGCCTTGCCCAGTCCACACATAACCTTAAGTCCTACTGAAGCAATTGGAAGAAATCTTCTACCCAATTGAGCTAGGATTCCATAGAAAAACAAACCCACCGTAGAATCGAGTCGGGCAGTTAGGCTTTCGATCCAATCTCCGACATGTAATAAAGGCTGGACAAGCCTTGTTACTCGGGGGAGAATTAAAAACAATAGCCAAGGTTCATCCATGCCGGCCCTATCCGACCTTAGGGACCTCGACACCACCTATAAAGAAAGGCGTCCCGTGCCCCTGTTTTTTTCCCTTTTTTTTTTCTCCTGTACTATAGCCTTCCCTTTTTTTTTTTACGCCCGGTTGCACCTCATAGTGGCTCCCTGAAATTGCATTGGTCTGGGCCTTTTCATATCCCCCAGTGGGAAATGCAGCTTCGATTGTTTCAAAAAAGGCAGCCTCTTTCATTTCGCTCTTACTTCCCTTTCTCTTATTTTTCACTTTTTTTTTTTTTTTTTTTATCCTCCTTCCGTTTTTTCCTGTTTTTCTATTTGACCAACTTATCTCACAAGAGCAATATCAATAATCATATATACTCCCCCTCGGTTTTATGTCCCGTCTCTCAGGACGCAGTTGATAAGTGAAAAACTGTAAATTCTCAGCATGCCTCGGTGTTTTGCAAGGAATTGCTTTACATGGTTCTTTATTGGATTAAATCTGGGATTGCGTCAATAAAAACGAATTTCGATGTTCCCAATCTCTCATCTAAAAGATCAAATGAATACATAGTATAAGAATCAGTGAATACTCGTTAAACATTACTATTGCTAATATTCAAAGATACATCCTTAATAGCTTTTAATGATTTTCAAAATTTTTTAAATAATCCTGTATATTTTTTCTCGGTTGATTTATTTTCATTTCTTCATTATATTTTATGTGACATTTATATCGAAAATGAATCAATTTATCCTTTTTCAATTCCTTCTATTAGCTCACTCTCTTCCTATATATATCTTGTTCAAATTTTCAATCGTTCATAAAATACTTTGTATTCATCCACTCAAGTTCAAATACATTTTTTTTTAACTCGTAATGGATGACACTTGATGTTAATACAGTTTTTTCGAATATTAATTCAGTAAATAAATTTAATTAATTAATTTCACTTTTTTTTAGATTTAAGTTGCATATATCTACCAATGGATGGCGCCAGATGTAAGAGGAAAATTTCAACTTTATTTATAAAGGACTCTCTGCAATGTAATGAAAAAAAAAGTAGGAATTGACTTAAAATTTTTTTTTTTTTTATATTACTTGTTATGATTTTCATAAACAATAGCTGATTGATTGATTGATTGTTAATAGCTAATATGAAGACCTTTGTTTTCTAAAATATTTTGACACAATTAATTAAAGTTTAAATTAACACTTCCTCGACTTATTCTGTGTAAAGGTTTCTAGTTCAAAGTTCTGTAATAGTCACAGTAGTTTGGCGTCCATGTCATTATTTTTTTCACACCCATTAAATTTAAATATATTTTAAAATAACACTATTCCCCCCCCTTCCCAAAAAAAAAAATTTTTTTTTTTCCCAAAAAGTATACACATCGAATGTATGCTCACGTACATCATAAAACAATAAATTCTTAACCAACTTATATATTCATTCCATTAAATTTTAAAAATACAATAAATAACACTAATAATAATAAATAATATTAATACTAATAATACTAATAATGATACTAATAAATGTTAATAAATACTAATAAATGTTTTTCCATCTGACTTAAGAATTTATTGTAAGTATATTAAAACAATTTTAGATTAAAATTTTATTCGCGTATGTATTCGATAGATTCCCACAAACGATACAATAGTAAGCAATTTTCTATTTTTTTTTAAATAAGAATTTTAAAAACTAAATTTATTTCTGTTTTAAATAAAAATATTTTATAATTAGTAGTAGATTCCATTTGCACCAAATAAGGAAAAAAATAATTATTTTCTCTCAGTATCTCAAAATAATAATAATAATAGCAAATATATCATTCATAAAAAAAACAGTAGTAGGAATTTGAAAGAAAAACTTAATAATAAGTAATTTTTAACTAAATATTGAACAGTAAAAAAAATTTTATGAGATTTAAAATATAAGATTTAATTGTCAGTGTTTCTAAATAATAAGCATTTATATCCATTAAAATTGTTAAATATCGTTAATTAAATAAACTGAGTGAATTCCCATAGGAGCAATCACATTTTGTATTATTGTAGAATAGTCTAAAGACTTTAAATTAATACATCAACTGAAATAAATGATTAAGTGCATTTTAGTTAAAAGTAGCTAAAATATTCAAATAAAAAACTAAAATACTATATTTGAAAATGCAGTATAAGATCCTTTAGTTTAATTTCCTTTTAAACAAAACATTCGTCTTTTTAAACACAACAATTTAAATAAAAACAAATGCACTTGTTTATAAAGAATGTTCTTTTATGTTGCGATGTAATAATTCATATCCAACTCATAAAAAGATATTTAAATCTGATAAATTTAAAGTATGCTTGACATATATTCCTTTAATATTTAATAGTTTAAACGGGATCATTTAAAACTAAACTCTTCTTGTTATTACATTACATTAATATTGTATGTTTTAAAAAACTTACTTTTTTATACTCAGAAGACGGTATAATTTTATATTTTTTTGTCATTTCTAAAAGAAAGACATGTTATATTTACAAATAAAAAATTACTTGATTTAAAATAATAATGATAAATCTTTATCTTTTTTAAATTTTCGTCGAAATTTTTAACTTTATTAATGATCAATTATAACAAATAATTAAAACCACTCATCTACCAAATTAATTTATATTAAATTTTTTTTCAAGAATTAAGAATTTTTTTCCTTTTCTTTTTCGTGCCAGACACTTGATTAATAATACAGAATATGCGTTATATAATATTTTACGTTATATGAATGTTCGAGAATATGTTACGTATCAGAATGTTATGGAAACATGCTGTACTATATCCATAATTTCTTGGCAAAAAAAATTTCCCTGATCTCTATAGTTGCTTTATTGAGAAGAAAAAGAAAATAGGCAATGAGATTGCATAGGAAAAACTCTGTCTCCTTCTCCTTTCATTGAACTTGTTAAAAACTAACTATAGTATATCCTAACAATAGAATCGAAACCATGTTCTCTTGCATGCTATATAGTTCATCATTGCTAGTACCAGGTTAGGCAGACAAAAATTTAAATTTTGATAATGTCTAATTACAAAATGTTGTTTTGCAATATAAACAAACCACCACTATTTAGTGAATGTAAAAAAAAAAAATAATAATAATAGATTCATGCATTCTATGTCCTTCAGATTACTGTGAAATATTTTTTCTCTGTGCATTTATTTTTAACTATGTATAGAGAAAAAACATTTCACAGCAATCAGAATGACATAAAACGCATGAATCTATTTTTTTTTTCTTTTCTTTTCACATTAACTAAATAGTGAGGTTTTTTTATATTACAAAACAACATTTTGTAATTAGACATTATCAAAATCTAAATTCTGTAAATAAAGAGGTTTTCAAACAGTGTAACATGCTTTAATGGTCTATTTCAGAACCTTATAAAATCGCTCATCCTATCTTTTTATAAGCTTCCATAATTTCTAGTTATCTTTTGTGTAAACATAAAAAAAAATTATATGCGCCTGTGAAAAGGCTCGTTCGGCAATCAAATGATACGCTTCTACACAATGATAATTCCGCTCTAAAAAACAGCTAAAAGGGGGGAATGATCTTCCTAATCCTCCCATCTCCCGTTTTTGAAAAGTAGATTGTATGAAATATCACGACAAATAAGCCAGGATCTATTTTCCTCCATTCACCATTATTGCCATCGCTCTTTTCTATTAACCGTCTCCTCATGCACTGGGTGCCCGAATAAAAGAGCGCTCAAAAGATATGAATGAGAAAAGAAATCGCATCAAAAGGCAAATCCACGTTTAAAACCTTTTATTTTTTTTATTATTTCCACCGTGATTCTTTTTTGTGTGCTTACGCGTCGACGCGAAAACTAATCCCTTTTATACATGCGGCCGATGTGCCATGTATTTAAGACCTATTAAAGACTGCTATCAGTCAAGGGTCGATAGGGCCCTGACAAAAGGCCACCTAAAAACTGCACCCCTGTTGGTATTTACGAGCACGTATCCCAGCCATTGTGTACCCCCCTTGGCTGCCTTCTGTCATCTGGGGTACCATTGCAAGTCAATGAATCGAAAGTTCACAAACATTGTACTTGGAGAAGATATATTACCGTGTTAGCGTTTATACGCCAATGGTTATGAGCATCCAAAGCGTGGAAAGGGGGAAGGGATCACCAATCGGATGTTATTATTCTGGATACCGGGTGAGAATTGGCGTTGATGTCGTTTAAATGACGTCATAATAGGTTACAAACTATCGAAGAGGGTCCTTTCAGGAAATGTTCTCCCTGTCCGCACTCTCTTTGTAGCCGCATTGGGCCCCCACCTTTAAATTTGTGTCCTTTAGACTTTTTATAGCGTTTTATGATCAGATGAAGAGATGTGATAGTGTGATATATGCGTAGGGACTTCATAGGATCTATTTTTCAGTTGTGCGCACGGCATCTGTTTATTGAAAACAATTTTTCTAAATAGAGAGAAGGAGAGAATAAATGAAAGCTTTTAATCACATTTTAAAAAAAAGATGCACATCTTCATTGTATCTTTTTATTTTATTTAATCTTCCTTCATTATAAAATTTATAAATTTATAATAGCAATATAAATAGATTTTTTCTTTCGATGATAAAATCTATTTTATGAATATTTAATTTTGTTCAAGTTTTTATTGTAAAAAATATCTAGAACAATTATTATTTAATGTAAAATTTTACAAAGAATCTTCAACTATAATTTTTAATGCAAATCTAAGAATAACCTTAAATTTTAATTATTAATGGGCCTTTTAAAAAAAAGAGGAAGTTTATTAGAAAATTTCTCGCACTTTTCCTTAAATTCAAAGGATACTAGAAATGTATCTATAAACTCCATTTATAACTCATAATAAATTAATATAAATTTGAATTTGAATCATATGTTTTCTTTTTGGAAAGCTTAAAAATAGTAGATTACTAACACAACTGTATTAACATCATAAACATCATATAGAAATAGCGAACATAGAAAGTTTGTAATATTAAAATGAGTGAAATGTTAGTCTCGGAGACCATTTCATCATATACATTCATCATACATCATAGAACGTTACTTAGAATCAATTTTTTACATGATTTGCGCATACAAATAATTAACAACCTAATTATAGTTTCATTAAAAAATTATTAATAATTCGTTATTAATAACGTTTATATATAATCATATACTTCAAATTGAAACTTATATACAAGAGTATTGATTTCAAAATATTCTCAATGATAAATCCAATATAAAAGTAAATTTCATAAGTTATTTTAAGTAAACTTTTTATTTATAGCATGCTATGAAAAACTGATTTCACTCTAATAATCTGACCACTAATAAAAATGTCATAGAAAAGAATTATTGTTTATATATGACATTTAAAACTTTATAAATCACAATATTAATAATTTTTTATTGTTTTAAATTTCATCGCTATAATTCAATATTTTTTGTCTTTAGAATTTTGTTACATGTGTGTTTTTTTTTTTTTGTTTTTTTTTTAAATAAATATCGATTAAAACAACTTAGTTTCTGAAATTTATTAAGAGCTAATTTTCATTTCTTTCAAATGTTATATTATAAATTCTACTTAATTAAAAATGAACGACGTTTGATCTAAAAAAATGGGTTATCTATTATATACACTTCCATGCTACTTATTTATTCTGATGAATGATTATTTAGAAATTGCTTAAATTACCTCTGAGGGATTTTTTTAGGACAAATTCTATGAAGTTCAAAAGAATTTGAAGTTCAATTAGAATATTTGAATAAATTTAATGAATATTTCTTATTTACAATTTTATTTGGATAGATAAATTTTTTTAATTTAATTTTATTCCAAGCAAAATGAAAACGGTAATTTTTTTATAAGAATTCATTCTTCAAAATTGAAAAATAAAAAGTAAATTCTGCATTTGTATAAATAACTGAAAAGAAATTACACTAATAATTTGTGTTGACAAAAAAATAATCGATTATAATAATCGACAGTTACAAACAAAAATAGCAAATATTGCTATCCTGTAAATACTGTGAAATCAAAATAATAAAGTTAGTATTACAAAAAAATTTAAATGATAATTTTTTATTCATCCGGTTTTAATGTTTTTTAATTCATAAGAAAGAAAAGAAAAAAATACATATTAATAATTCGTACCGATTTTTTTAATGTAAATGAGATAAAGCATTTTCAAAACTTTTGTTTGAATTTTTAGTTAATAATGATATAAATAAGTAATTTATGAAATAAATTGAATTAAATGAATTTCTATTAAAAAATAACACACAATGCGACGATAAAATATTACATTTTACAAGAGAAAATTTTACTTGAAATGAAAATAATTTTTTAATGACATAATTATCAGTACGTTCAGGCTTCCACTGTTAAAAAAAAAATATAAAAATAAATTTATCCATTGCTAAATAGTATAATGTTTTATGCATTTGTTTGTAAATGGATGGGATGCAAATTTGATCAGAAGAAATTACATAGAATTTTATGTTTTATAAAAATATATGTATGACAAGATAATTTTAGAACTGAACAAATAAGAAGAAATATTCTCAACAACAAAAAGCTATAAGAATTCCTAAAAGTAATTATTAATAAGATAATAATTCTTTGTAGTAAAAATACATATGGCAAATTTGTGATACATTAATTTACATAAACAAATAGGCAAATTCACCTTTTTTCTATATTTGAATAATTAACTATGGTTTTAACTGGTACCAAATTTCTGTCATCTTCTGCCTTTTTCTTTTTTAAAAAAATAATAATATGAGCGTTTCTAATTATATAATAAAATTTATCGTCTAGTAGTTTTATCTGATTTCTGTTTAAATTTTTTATAAATAATTGAACTATTTTGTCTAATAAAAACAATAGTTTGATTTAAAAGAAATTTTGTGAAATTTTATATATCACCTTTTATTAATTCTTCTCCATACGTAACATATTTATTTGATTAAATGATTATTTGATTCTTATTCATGTTTCTCCAGATTAGGTAGAAAGGAAATTTTATTGAGTAATGAAAGAAAGTTTTCAAGTTTTTAACATGAGCATGAAATTATGAATGAAAAATTAACATTAACGTAGCATGAATTTGCCTCAAAATTCTTTTCGGAAAAGAATTTGTCGTTTCTAATATTTACTAATCAATCTTAAATCAATACTTGATATAAGATTTCTCTAGAATATCTATCTAATTAATTATTGTACTACAAACAAATATCATTAACATATTTATATCATTAAATAATAAATTTCTACTAATTTTGTATCAGTATTACGATATCCTTATTGAATAAAATATTTATAAATAAATAATTAACTAAGTATTAAAAATGCAAATTCTATCTAACCATTTTAAAAAAATATTTAAATAAGCAAGCACAATATGCTTTGTTACATGGCTTTATAATTCTGCAGCAGATGGATTACACGCCATAATCATCCAGTCCCATGATCCGCTGATTAAAGATAAGAGAAAAACCTTTCCACCTTTAATAATGCTTATAGCTCAAAATATCATTTTTCTTCCGTGCTATCACAAAAAGTAAACGACAGCGTTATGCCCACCCACACACTTTTGGCTCTTATCTCGCCGGACCACAGGCCGAAAAGAGAAAGAAAAAAACCAAACGAAAAAAAGGGTGGTCACGTGACTGCGGGGCACGCGTCAATCGGACCGGAGAGGGTTTTATTGAGTGTCCCCATGGTTCATTAGGCGCAATTTCGTCTGTCCGGAATGATAGCATAAACCGCCACTGCCACATTCCCACCCCTTGTCATTGTTCCGCCACTTCGGCGAGCGGTGCCTCTTCCGATTGGCTCGTCGTGGGGAGAATTGCACCAATGGTAAACAATCGCCAAGTCCCGCCCACCCCCAAATCGAGAGGGTTCTTTTTCCCTCGTTTCACTCACTTAGCCTCGTCATTGGTATTTGGCATCCAGTTCATGTGGGCTGTTCCTGCTGCGTTTGTGTGAAAGTTTGGCAACTATCTTCCTGAGGTGCTCTAATTACCCTTGTTCGGCATTCCGCATCTTCTCTTTGTGGATCTCTATTATGAAACGCATTAAAAGATTAGTGGACGTGCTCTTTTACCTGTAACGACACTATTTGATTTCATTGTCGTAATTTATTTTTTTGAACTCGGCGTCGAGAGAACGGCTGCGAACTGGTTCCCGTTTCGGTTTGCAACTTGAACCTTCCACGAACTATGCTGGAGTTCAACACACCGGCTACTACAGCCGCAAGCTCAATGTTGTCGATGCTCAACATCAACATGGAAGCTTCAAGACAGAATTTCTTGTTGGGCAACCCTCCCCTAGCTGCCCTTCACTCCATGGCGGACATGAAGCCCAACGGCGTCACACCATACCCAAGTAGTCAGACCCTGAAACCATCTCCACTGACGCCCACCTGTTCTTCTGGCACGCCGCATGGAATCAATGACATACTAGGGCGGCCGGTGTCCACTTCGGCTCCTACACTGGGGACTCTGAGCGCGCTGCCCCGGCTAAGCCTCGGCATGGGTGCTGGTATGTACTTCGGAGGCCCCAAAGTTGGACTGGGGGACTTTCCGGGCAGGCCACATATATATTGGCCCAATGTTCTGCAAAGTCAAGCTTTGTGGAGAGACAGATTTGCTTCGGCAGCTGGTAAGTTCGTTTCATTTTATCACACTTCTTATTTCTTATGTTAATATCCAAAATAAAATAAAATAGACGAAATGACAAAAAAGTCTAGTTCACATATGAAGTGTGAGGGGGATTAAATTTAAGTAAAATATCCATTTTACCGTCTTTTATGTCTATTTTATTGCTCTGAGTTCTTAATGGTTACATTTAAAATTAAGTATTTTTATTATCTACTCTATTTTGCTACAATTATCAGTTGAATATGTGAAGAAAGTTTAATCCAAGAGCTAAAACATAACTTATTGAACAATACAAGTTTGTTCTAGCTATTTTTCAAGAAATTTAAATTATTATTATAAATTACACATACTTATTAAATTCTATGTAATACTCTTTCACACTAATGGAAAGCAATTCCAGTGTTGTACAAAAATATACCTGTATGATGTAGACTATCTATTTTACTGAAATATTTTCGTAGCTTATTATAATATGATTAATATCATGCAATATTAAACTTTAATATTTCTTCTTTATAAGAATATAAAGTTAAAAATTTCTTTGATAAGTTGAATATGTGATAACTCTAAGGCAGAATATAAAACAAAGAAGTCAATAAATTATTATTCCCCTAAACAATTGCCTTTCAAATATAAAGGGTCTATTTTAAGAATTATGTTGAATGTTCTATTTGGGCCTTTTCTAGCAAAGTTTCTTTCTCGTAAACTGATGGTTTTAAACATTTAAAAGTCATAAGCAATAAATGATTCATAAATCACAACAATCATAATAAAGAAGTGTTTTATAATAAAAATTATTCCTTAAAACCACTGCTAAAATTAAATTGAAATAAAGGCAAATTACATTTAAAAAATGTGATGATTTTATAAAATAATAAATATCTAAATAAAATCAATTTTATTCAAATATTTAATTAAGAATTTTATTACGATCTGTAAAGCAGGAAGTTTTAAAAAATGATCAAGTACAAAAAATTCAGAACTCGCATAAATCTAATTTATTAATTGCTCTTTTCGAGCAGACATACTTCATTAATAAGCATAATGTTAAGCAAACACCGCTTGCTTTTATTTAATCCACAGTTTTATTGAAATGCTACAGTTTCTAAAAATCTTCCCAACATGAACCTAAAATTATTACTGAGCTGCATTAAGTTGTACATCGGCTTCGGATATTTCCGTTCAATATAAATTTATTATAATAATCACAAACAAAGCATATAAGAATATATTTGGTAACATATTTAAAGAAACATTACAAAAAAATGTGAATAATAATCTATATCTCTCTCTATATATTTTCTTATTTATCCTAGTCTTACCTTTTTCATTTAAGTTCTAATTTATAATTAAAAGATATTCTTTGTATATGTTAGAATTTCCAAAAGAATTTTTCACAATAAATTATGTAGTAATGTGAATGTCAGACAATAAAATTTCATTACCCTTAAAGTGGCTTTTCTGATCATTGTTAATTTAGCTATGAATTTAAGCAATAAGTAAGCATTTTTTTTCACAAAATTATCTATTGTTTTAAAAATTCTCCTTAAAGAAACATTTGTAACTTTTAAAGTGCATAATTCAAAAGTAATCTTATTTTGAAATATTTAATAAGCATTCATTTTTATTTTCATAGAAATCGTTTACATATTATAAGTGTCATTCAACAATATTCACGTTATTGATACAATTAGTATTTAAAAGATAATTGCAGTTCCATTAACTAAATAAATACGAAATTAATTTGGCTTCAATTTAAGAAAAAACAACAACTAAAGACTTTGTTGAGAAGTTTTGTCTTTCTTTTTATGCCTTTTCCTTATTAAAAATAAATTAATTGCATTTGTAAAAAAATGTGTCTGGTAAATGAAATAAAATAGGCAGATTACAAACATTATTTCGAAATAAAAAAAAAAAATAGTGATAATAATAATATTTTTCCCATATATTTTTATGAAGTATGCCGATAGTTTTTAATTAAATTCTACTTATGTAAACAACTCTATATTGCAATAAAAGTGATAAATAATAGTGAAGAAGTTTTTAAGAGCTAATATGATGGGCAAAAATTATCTTATCGAGCCCATACTCGAGATAAGAAAATATGACAGAATCATTTTTTCTAAATTTATCTGGATTACTTTAAGTAAGTAATTAATAACTAATTCATATTTAAATATTATTCTTCCAAAATTTTAAATTGAGAAGATAAAATTTTATTATTAAATAGTTTACATAATATAAAACAATTTTAATGTTAATTATATATAATATAAAGAATAAAATTACCCCTTTTTAAAATACAAATTCATATCCCTGAACATTCAATTTTAAATAAGGTTGACAGCTTTGTGTAAATTACTAATAACACTAATAATTATTAACAACTTTTATATAAGATATATTTTAATGTATGTAAATTTCAAAATATTTCTTTTATAACTACATGCTATATTATACTATAAACATATTAATGCAGAACTTAATTTTTAAAAAAAGGAGAAGAAAATAAAAAATAAAAAAAACATTCACTTTTATTTTAATTATTTTATTTAATAAGTAAAATACATTGAAAAATAAACATATTTTCTAGTATTTTTAAGCTATTTTACTACTTAATAAAAAAAATAAAAAAAAAAACAACTACCGCTGAAAGAGTTTCATGGTCCTATGCTAAAACGCGTAGTTAGCGCGCAAGAACGCAGGTTTGGAGCTGCTGGCGGCGCGTTTTGCAACAATCATTGCTTTTGAAAACGAGGAAATTTTATGGCGATTATGACAACGTATGGAAGAATCTCATATTAATAAACAAATTCCTTGGCGGGAATTTTCCAGATTATCTCCGATATGACAAACAAATGGAAGCCCATCCACTTCCCTTTCCTATTAAGCTTCCTCTCGTCATTAGTGAAATATAGCATACTAAGTGGAACGCATTACAAAGGTAAAAAAATAATAATAATAATAATAATAACTTTAAACTTATCCAATTATTGAGCTGAAATTTTATTTCTTGTAATTATTAGTTGTACTTCTAAAATCAGTATTCGATAAATAAAATTTTTAATTAATAGAATCAATAAATATTTTCATTATATAAAAATATATTGAATTAAAATTGAATGACACTTGAAAAATATCCTTTTTTTTTTTATTATAAAAATTAGATGCATTAATATTAAATATCTATCCATTTTATTTCAATAATTTCAGAAATGATAACTAAACACACACACACACAAAAAAAGTATTTTATTTATTCTATTTGGCGTCAAACTAAGCACAATAAGAGTGTAAATTCCTCACAGTTGAAGAACCTTAATCATTAAATTAATTATTAATTTCTAATAAAAATTTAATAAGATTTTTGAGTAACATGAAAGCACAGTAAATATTTGTATAACGGAATTTCATTGTAAATATTTTGAATACTATAATATTAAGAAATTATTGAAATGGAATAGGAATAATAATCTATATCTAGAAAAGCATGTGCAAATATGATATACAATGCAAACATCTAATAAATACAATTAATTGAACACTTTTAGTTGAAATACATCTGACTATATTTGAGAAAATTTACTTTCCTTACTTTATAAATATCATTAAAATATATGGACTAGAAATAAAAGAGGATTTTTCAATAAAACTGTCCTTAATTAAAAGCAACTCAAGTAAATTAATTTATGATTTAATAGAATACATTTTATAGTCTTTAACTGTTACATTTTTTTTTTAACCTGTTTTCATAATTTTGTGATTCGTCAATTTAAAAAGGAACTCACTAATTAAAACTTTGCTTAATTAATTGCGCTTGTTAAATAATTCTTTAAAATAATATGATACATTTATAAAATTAAATTGAAAACTAAAATTAATTTTAAATTTCATGTAATACGGATAAAACAATAAGCAAAACATCCAACAGAAAATCGTATGTCAGAAAAATATTTTTTTTTTAAGAAATAGTTTTAAAAAATTATTATTATTTCAGAAATGTTTTGAGCATTATCGTAATAAATGATAAAAAATATCTCCATAGAAATTTGAATTCAATTTCATGTCTTAAAAAGTTCCCATTTGCAAAACAAACAAATAGAATTCAGAACCAAACAATGACCATGACCTATTATAGTACTGCCTACCCATTTCAAAAGAACACAGCCTCCCTATACACACCACCTAAAAATTGTATAAAAAATCTTATATCTAGCTCAGTTTCCATTTATTATTCTTTGAAAGTTCTCAGCATTTTGCCTTATTAAAACCCGGACAAACATTTATTCCGATTCAAAAATCTGGAAATTAAGTCTTTTGCGCACATTTCGGTATTATTATTATTATTAAAAAAGATTTATGAGCCATCTACAAGAAATGATCCTGATTTTGGAAGATTTCAGTCTGGGCTTTTTGTATGGAGACGACCCCTTGAAAACTTCAAACGGAAGGCATTTTATAGGGGTGTTTTCCGGCGTGTATCAATGGCATCGTAGATTGAAAAGTGGAGTGTTTTCCCACACGATATCAGCCATTTCCTTTTCATCTTTTCGTGTTTGCTCACCCTCCCACCGCCCCCTGTTTAAAAGCAGCGTTCTCGTGTCCCCGTGGACCTTGCAGAAGATTACAATTTGCACCTTATCGTCAATTGCTAACTCCCTTCTCATTTGAACACAGTTAAGATTTTGGAGAAATTGCTGGAAAACACTGCGAGCGAACTGGGTTTATTTCACAGCTAAATGCTTCTCTCTGAAAACTATGAAGGAGAATAGATACACTTTCTTTCCTGATACTTCTAAGGGATTTTAAGTGTTATCTGTTTTGAGTATAATAGTGCTTTAGTTAGCAGCTCTAAAGGAATTTTTAAGGGTATCGTCTTCCGATGAGTGTGTTTAGTTTTCGAGGAAAATTTTCCTTGTTGCATTCGCTGTGTGTGTCACTGAAATGCAAAAGCACGTTTCAGTATAATATGATAACATTTATGTTACTTTAAACATCAGTGATGAATAATAATTGTTTGAGTTATTATGTGTGGTAATTTGCATTTCAAATGTTTCATTAATTCACATACATGTGTAGTGTGAAGTTTTGAATTAATATTGCTTCTATTTTTTATTGTTATTCTTATCAGCCAAGGAATGTTTTTATTTTAAATTTAATATTTTGTATTCTTAAAAAAAAGTTTATGATTTTATTTATGAAGAAATTTTTTAAATAAAAAAAGGTAATCAATTTGAATTCACTAAAATGAATGCAAAAACATGCATGATGCATAATACAAATTTATGCAAAGAGATGCCTAAATTTGCACTTTTAAGTTATCATTTTGTTGCATTGAATAGCGTTTAGCTATTTTATCAAAATTTTTTATTTTAAGTGTTTACTTTAATATACATTTCCTCCAAAGCTTTGTACTACATAAAATTCTGTACTATTTAATTACGTCCTTTAGATTAAAAGTACCTAGTCAGTTAAAAGAATGAAAATACTAATTAAATGAACTAAAACTAATTTTCATTTAAAAATTTAATTCTTTTCATTTAATTTTTTTTTTCTATTTAAATATACATACTTCAGTAAGGGCAAATTTCAACACAATTAAACAATGCTAAGCCTCTTTCTGTATCAGAAGAAAAAATGATTCACCTTTCCTTACTAAATAAATAAAAGAACTGCCATGTTATTAAATTGATTTTAACTTATAATTAAATTATGCAAACATATCGAAAGCAACAAGACAGGATCTGTTCATGGGGAAAAAAAAAGGAACAAAGTTAAAATATATAAATGATTATAGTTATTTGTTTTGATCCTATTATTTTCATAAGTTTTGACAAAACTATCTGACAGATGTGATTATATGAAATGTAATTTAATGATGATAACTGTATAACATTTAAATTGTTTCAGTTAATTCATAGACAAATAAATTCGAAAGGAGAATTGCAAATAGAAATATTTTTCTTGAATAAATTTTTATGGGCATGATTACTGGGTACATCGGATTTTTTGTAATAAATAAATTAATATGGTTATTAGGCAATAATAAATAATTCAATTTTCTAAAATTTTATATTTTCAAAATTCAGATTAAATACATATTTACGTGATAAACATGGACATTTACATTTGATCAATATAATGGGTATTCAAACTCTGATATACGTAACCTCACTTGTTAAATGGATAGAAAGAAAAAAAAAATCTTAAAATTAAAAAAAATACTAATAATAATTTCTGTACATGATAAAATGAGTTAGAAAAGACCCACGTTGAAAACTGAAGATAAAAAAGTGAAAAATGTAAATTTTTATTATTTTCCGGTTGTTGTATCGCATACTTGACAGATAGATAACTAGATGAATTTTAAATGCGAAAATTGAATGTCAAGTCGTGTCTTTTGGGCATAGCTCTAATTAAATTGTATTGCTACTGTTTATGACTAACAAAAAAGGAGCCTTATAACAAATAATTGTAACTATGATTTGTACGAAAGAATGCTTGTAAATTAATTCATTACAAAATATCCTTTAACTTTTAATTCTGTTAAGAAAGGTGATTATTACCACAAATGCACATGCTGATTAAATAAGTTGCAGAATATGTTTATTAAATACGAAATTATGTGTTAATGTGTTAATTCTTATGTGTTAATGCACTTTCTGGTGTCCACAAAATAATAATAATAACACATATTTTTTGGGGATTCTACGTGATATTTTGGAGAAATGCATAAAAAAACAATATACAAAATTAAAATTATAAAATTAAATGACACAAGAAAACTTCAACATTAATTCTCAATGTTCATGATTAAAGGCACGTTTTAAAACAATAGCTACTTTTCTTTTTTAAGTAATATCTAATTCCATTTTAGAACTTAAAATTGTCCCACTTATTTAATGTCAAACACAACTCCGACACGAAGCCAAATCTATCGAACCAAACACAATTTCTTCCTTCCCATTCCCCAACCCAAACAAAAAGTTGGAAAAACTGCTCGTACAAACGGAAAATTCCTTTCTAAACTCTACGTGAAATAACCATTTCCCAAAGCCAACTCATGAAAAAGAATAGGCGAGGAAGAATTGCTCTCCCTCCATGTAGCCTGCCACTTTAAATGCCGTCAAACACAGTTTTTATCGAAACCGAGGAAGCCGTGCGGGGAAGATGAGAGGGGGCCCTACACCTACGTGCGCCGAATCCCGGACGATCCGGGACTCCTCCCGTTGGGATCACTCCGTCAGCCCGGACGGTATTTACGAAGTCCGGTCGCATACCTCTGCTGGAACGCAAAGTGGCAGAGAAAAAGTTTTTTCTTGTGGGAGGGAGATGGTGTGAGGGTGAATTAAATGCCGAGAAGAGGATGGTTTCCAAGCATGAGGCGTATGAATTTCAAGTTGGGGTGGGATACAAGGAATAGTGGATTTTGGATCATTTTGTGTCTAATTATTTCTTTTATTTAGTTTAACTATTCGAGTCTCTTTTAAATAATAACACAAGCATTTGTTAATTTGTAGATAAATATTTGAAAACACAAATACACGCATACATAGATATATATATGTATATATAGAGATTTTTCTCTTTAAAGAACACAGTAAAAGCTCACTAAATAAAGAAATAGTAAATAAATTTAAATTTATTGATTGATTAATTTTTTATTGATTTTAATGATTTCTTAATTACGTTCTTCAATTACATTGATTTTCGTGCAATTTTTATTAATAAAGCTAACGAAATTTGAAACACTTAACACATTTATTTCATTTCTAAATACCACATTTGATATAGAACATTTTTTTTAACAGTAAAACATTTTTAATATGATTTTTTTTACATACTTAATATGCAAACGTAAATTTCTCCTTAATGAAGAATTTTTTTTTTCAAAATTATTAAAAGTTCGCTCTTTTATTGCTTAAAAAATGAATAATAATATAATTTCGAAGAAATAATATTAACTCTTAATATTAATTTTTCTCTGAAATGAAGAGATAATATTCATAGTAGTATTTTCTGTAATTTTCCCAAAAGGCAAATTTTCCTATCCTAAGAATATCATAAACATTATGCGTGAAAAAATACATTAATACAAATTGGCTGTTTTTATTTATCAGATATTTTTTGTTTTGGAAATAACAAAAATTTATTTATTTGAAATGCAATGTATACATATTTACATCAAAATGATATTTATGGAATGATTCCAATTTTGGAAAAAGTTCTCAGAGGAGAATTTTTGTTGCAAATGACCCTTCAAATGTTTTAAGATCTAATTCTAACTAAGCTGCATTATTTGGAAAGAAATTCACAT
Organism: Caerostris darwini; assembly: GCA_021605075.1. Taxonomy (NCBI): domain Eukaryota; kingdom Metazoa; phylum Arthropoda; class Arachnida; order Araneae; family Araneidae; genus Caerostris; species Caerostris darwini. Next base: position 274,898 of record BPLQ01014217.1, read on the forward strand.
CTGCAGTTTTGACTCTCAACAATTTTAATACGGTTAAAAACATTTTATTAACTGCTGTAATTTTTATGATAAAAATAATAATAGACTTCACAATTTTTTTTCTTAATTTCAATTTAATAACTTTCTTTATACTTCAGGATATTTATTTTCACATAATAATAATAATAAATTATATTTGATGATATTTTTGTGATTCATAAGTGTTCATGTTTTGAGCTATACGTAGCATCAATTTGTTAAAAGTTTTATAATAATATAGTTAAAAATTATGGCTTCTTCATGATTCAAGAAGTTTTTAAACCAATAAAAATAAATTTAGTTTAGTATTAATTTTTTCCCATTGGTCTCAAATGATATTCAAAACTACAAATTTACAAGAATAGATGCCTTTCTTTACATCTTATTTACTTTAACTTCACATTTATTATGAATGCTATAGTATTTAAAAAGTGCACAATTTTAACTGAAAAACATTCATTTGCTTTTTGTTCGAAATTTTTTAATTAAAAATTATTAAAATGAAAAATTATTAAATGAAAAATTATTTTCATATTTTAAGATTTACGAGAAACACAGTATAGATGATTAATTTTCGTGATGAAAACAACTAATTAAATAAATATGATGAATCAAGAACTTATTTTCATCTTATATTAGTACAACAAGTTTAATATTTTTGCGAATGTTATTAAAGGTAATTAAGGTAATTAATTACATTAAAGGTAATTAAGTAATTTGGACGTCTTCCATTCTATTATATCATCCAAACTGAACTTATTTAACACATTATACTTTCCCTTTCATGTAAATTGTAAGAAAAATCAAAAACTGTCAGGAAATCATACTATTTTATTTATTGTTTGTCAGATGTATGTTATAATCCCGCATTTATGAAAACAATTGTAAAATAGATTCACAATCAAGCTCCAGTAAAATCAAAATTTTAATTATATGTCATTTAACTAGTATTACTAATGTAACTATAATCTCCAAATAAAAAAAAATTAAATACTCATTTTGTACAAAACCTGTATATTTATTTATTATCTATTTTTAAATATTTTATTTTCAGTTACTATAGCAAAGCAGTACAATAACAATTAATTTTAATATTTCAGTACTACAAATTTTAATGAATAGGGAATAATTTCCATAATATATTCTAAATACCGAAACTCGAAATTAAAGATGATTTAAATTAAAACAAATGCAACTAAAAATATATAACTTTGTCTTTGTGTTGTCTTGTTTCTTTTAGAAAGAAGAAAGAATTCTTTTAGAATTGAAAGAATTAAAGAAAAAAAAATAACGTAATCAAATTTTTATTCCCGTAAATCACAACTTTACCAAACCGTGAAAACAAACTAAGTAAAAGAATAGATAAAAACATGAGAAAGTTGCATACTTTATCAATATATATATATATATATATATATATTTGAAAAAATAGTTTATTATCACAAACAAATTTCATATAGATGGTAAGTTTAAAAATAGTTAAAATTTAAATTGAAGAATTTAAACTAATTTTATAAAAGCATAAAAATTATAATTATTTGAAAAATGCACATTTGTAATTATATAATATAAATATTTTGTTAAAATTACGAAATTTCTGAATTCAAATAGGAATTTGAATCCTTGATCTAGAATTCTAATTCATATGCAATCCTCTTCATTAATTCAAGCTACATACAAACAATACTTGCAAATGAAGTAATTTAAGTTTGAATGCAACAGTCGAGTACCAAAAATCATAAATAATTTGGCACTGCATAGCTTTTAATTTCAAGTACTTGGATTTATTTCGGTAATTTGCTCTTAATATTTGCTTTAGAATAGCTTCGTATTGTGTCCTCTTCTCTTCATTTCAGAAAAGGTTAAATAATAATAAATTCTTACGTCACACTAAGCATCTGTAAATACTCGAGAACTTTAATTCATTTTAATTTACAGATACCCCTAGTGAGCTAGCCTGTAAGAGTATATGAACCTTTTAAAATAAAAGAAAAATTAGATAATAATATGAATATAGTTAAAACAAATCCTACATTATAATACATTTTTAAATAATCCTTAATAAATAATTTAGTTTTTATACATTGTAAAATGTTCAACACTTTTAACTGAAAGAATTCACTATTCTTCATTTTTTTTTATTTCAATTATTTAAATATTTATTTTTTTAATTATTTATTAGAGGCCCAATGTGGTAAGGAATGATTTATATTATTTGGAATTTTATAAAGCGTTAAGCTATGCGTAAAAGAGAACGAGAAAAAATAAACAACAATAATAACCAACTGGTTTTATACAGTAGAAAAATTAAGCAATCCAATAATAAATAATAAATAGTCAATAATTATTTTAGCCGATAGATATTACAAACAGAACATTGGTGACCTTTTTATTATTCATAATGAGATAGATTTACTTTAATTTATTTTTTAGATTATAAATTTCATACTTTATTAATGTTAAACCCACCGATTTAGATGCAATTAACATAATATTAGGCTTATCATATTCTTTTTCTAATAGTTTTCAAATTTCTGAATAAAAACAAATTAAAAAAAATTTAAATAAACAAATCGTCGAAACAAAACAAATTTCAATGCTATAATATATAAATATCTCTGAAATAGTTTTTAAAGGATTGATAAATTAAGTTGAAACGAAAACTTAAAGTGAAACACTTAATAAAATACACTTAGTAATCTCTGAATAATTTAAATATGCAAATCGTCGAAATAAAACAAATTTCATTGCTATAATATCTAAATATATAGATGAATATTTAAATATTTCTGAAATAGTTTTTAAAGGATTGATAAATTAAGTTGAAACGAAAATTTAAAGTGAAACACTTAATAAAATGCACTTAATAATCTCTTAGTAATTTAAATATGCAGTCGAAACAAAACAAATTTAATTGCTATAATATATAAATATTTCTGAAATAGTTGTTAACGGATTGATAAATTAAGTTGAAACGAAAACTTAAAGTGAAACACTTAATAATCTCCTAAATCGTTCATTTATAATAAAAATTTCACAGCAATTTGAATCAAATTAGATATACATGTAGTATTTATAAAAAATTGTCACTGCTTTCTGCTCCTGACTTAATCTACTTTAGGAAAACAAATTTCTCAATTTCATCTATATATACCTGTGCAACTCTATTACACTAAAAAATTTCGAGCTTAATTAATTACTAGCCTTGAATTAATTATTATCTGAAATAGTTTTCTTATCTGAAGAGTTTTTTAACTGAATATTTCTGAAATAGTCTTTAAAGGATTGATAAATTAAGTTGAACCGAAAACTTAAAGTGAAACACTTAATAATCTCCTAAATCTTCCATTTATAATAAAAATTTCGTAACAATTTGAATCAAATTACATACACATGTATTTATAAAAACAATTCCCCTGCTTTTTGCTCCTGATGTAATGAACTTTAAGAAAAACAAATTTACCAAATTTATATACACCTGTGCAGCTCTATTACACTCCAAAAATTTCAATCATAATTTAAATAACATCTCCCATCAATGTTTCTTTCCAAGGTTCAAGTGAACCAGCGTCCTCTTCCATCTTGTTGGAACAATCAATCGCTACGAAAGCAGCTGTCCCAGGGGACCTTTCCCTGGTCAGATCGCAAACGATTCCGATCAATTCATACCCCTTTCCACAGGAATTGTCCTCGCCTCCTGATTCGAACCGCTCCCGAATTCTGTCAATCAGTTTTATTGCCGCATTCAGCCGTGTGCTGTTGGCGCATTGTGCACTCCATTGTAAGGATTAAGAGCCGCGTTGCGAATTTGGACAACTATTAGGAATATCATGCCACTCGAGATTCGGTTTTTGGCATCATGGGAGCATATTAAATGCGGTTTGGGTCTTCACTGTAGTTGTGATTTGTACTCTTTGCTTATGGTTTTGTATGGCATAGTATCAATAATGTTTCCATACTAACAGTGGAGTTTTGCACTCAGCATAGTAAGCAATACAGGCAAAACTTTAAGGAAAAAACAAAACATTTTAAACTTTCGTTACTAAAAAGAATCTATCATCAAAATCATTTTTAAAAAAATTGAGTTCTATGAATTAAAAGGTTATTATTTTACAACTATTAATTAATATAAACAATAATGTGTTTCAAAGATATGAAAGATTCAGAAAATAAGCATGCAAATCACGAGGGAAAAAATTACAAACTGTAAGAGATAAATTAGGATCCATTTATTAAAATTTAACTTGATAGTTAGGAATGTTGTTTGCAATTATTCATTATAATCAAATACGGTAGATAAGTTTATATTACGCAACTTAATTTTTTAAAAGTGAAAAAATTGAGATGTTCAAAGGAATTTTTGTTCCCTTAATAATCGTTCAATTCTATTCATAAAATATTTGGATTTCTTTTCCCTTAATCCATATTAAATGAAACTATTTTTTTAAAAAATTGTTTTTTAAGAATGTTTTTATTGCCAAATTATGAACTAACACTTTTGACATACCAATAATCTAATAAACATGAAACTATTGCTTGATATTTATGATGTTTATTAAATAACAAAATAATAATTTACTAAAAAAAAGAATGATTTACCAAATGTATGTCATCAAACAAGACCCAAAATGTAACAAATCATAGTCAAACTTAAACATTATAAAATTCCTTTTAAAACAATAAAATATTTAATAATCTGACAAAGGAAATAGATTTAATAAATTTAATAGACAAAATACAGGATTTAAGTACATTAAAATATTTTTTTCTTTTGGAAAAAAACTAACCTATGTATACGATTTAATATAATACATATTTAGTTTAGTTATTGAATATATATTAAACTAAATCGCATATATATGTGTTATAGTTTTATATGTATTACATATCAAAAAATTTCAAACTTTATTGGAAAATATTTACAATAATTAATTTTATGTAAAAAATATTGATTAATTTTTTACTTGCAGTCAGCCAAAGGTCCTTAAACTAGATTACAATTCGGTGATAAAGAAATCAATGCATAATAAGCGGGGATAATTTTAAGAGAAACGAAAAGAAAGCATAATGTAACGATAGAAATCG
>BPLQ01014219.1:0-10274 GCA_021605075.1 Caerostris darwini
ATTGAAGAGAGTTCGGATTGAAGATTTTAATTTTCATCTTGAATGTTGATTTTAAATGAGGGCGAAATAATGCTCGAGGTTTGGTTTACGCTCTATGGGGTCATTTTGGGCACACTTTGGGCTAATTAGAACGGGAGCTACAATTTAGCGTAAATTTCGAGTTACTCATAAACATCCTTACCACCGCCAGGATTCGAATCTGTAGCTTGTGGTACCAATGGCCTGAGCACTAGCCAATTGGCCATTAGTCCGCTAATTATAATACATAGAAGAGTTACTAGCCTGAACGATACCATTAACGCTTTCTCTCAGAGGATGCAGACTGACTGTCTCTTGGACGGATTTCTTTTTTTAATTTCGGAGTTAGTTGCCGTTTAAGTTCATTTTCTGTCAAAACTCTGTTTACGTTTTCTATAGCTCAGCATCATTTGTTTAAAATCTCCGTAAATTTTTTCCCAATTCAATTTTGATTTGTTGGTGAATTTATACGAATTATTCTTAGAGATTTCGCATAGAGATTTTGTTTCGGATTCCAGCAGATATGACGATCGTAAATTATTTTTCGGTTTCATGAAGCATGTGCCTCAAACTAGATGTAATTCGCATTTAATTTGCAAACATTTAAATATTTCATTAATAGGATTCAGAATAAGAAATCAAAAGGTTTTTCCAAAGCCTTAATTACACTTATTGGCTGTATTTGTTTTAAACTTGAGTTTTAAATAAAGATAAAATTTTTCAGTTGTTCTGACAACCGATCGTTATTATCAATCAATAATTATTATCAACCAAAGACATAGACAGTGTTTCGAATAACAACCATTCAACTATGAATCCGAGAAGATCGATGGATATTAATTTTTTTTGCAATTGCCAGAATATTGACTATTTTTAATATTTGAAATACTATTTGGATTGAGAAGTTTCTTAAAGCTTACCCACTATGCGTCGAGGGCAATCTGCAATGTATCAAGATTTTTTGAAAATGCGGCAGTTTCACGGTAACACACATTGCTAGATCTTCTCATTTTAGAAAGTAATTTTTCGAGAAAGTGCAGCTTTAGAAGAATGATATCAACATCTGCAGGCACGTTATCACCTTGTAAAACTGTCTCGATATTCACCAGGTTCACACTTACATCCTTTCTTGCAAATAAACACATTTATTCGATAGAGTTCGCCGGCAGCCAGTTTACTCTTGTTTATATTTTCGCCAACAGTTCAGATTTTACTTCCACACGGCGTTGATTCATTTAAATCGCTCAATTTGTTGATCAAATACAAGGACTGCGGTCACAAAACTTCACAACACTTTAACTCACAGAGCATTAAATAACTAATGCTTATAGAGAAACAAAGACTCGCTGCTTTGGTGCACAGACACTTCTTCGCCAGATTCACAGAGAAGAGTAGCAAAAGAAAATGCACCACCTGTCGAAAGGGAAATTCAACCATGAGAACCGACCCTGTTGCAAAGACATGGGAACTATTCAGTTCTTTAATTGTAACAAGTTTCACAATGGAAGCAATAATTGGGACCCCAAACCTACATGTCTCAAGTGCGGAAGATGGCTCCAATTTATTATTACTTGGCTGGATGCAATGCACCATCGGCTTCCTTCTACCTGCATCTTTCCCGAGGATTTTAATTCGAATCATTCCAATTCTCGGTTGTTCTTCTCAATTTATATTTTCCAAAACTACGATCAATTGTATTTTAGAAATAATAATCTAAACATTCCCAATGTAAGTTCTCCAACGCATATCACTCCAGCTTCTTCGTTTCTTAATTGATCTCTCTATTGTCAGTGCAGATATATATACACCTGAACTTCACTTTCTTCGTCCACTCGGATCCTTTCGACAGCCATCATTTACCGCTCCAATTATCTTTTCAACTCAATAATACTCTTAAAAGGGCCTGATGGCCGAATGACTGTGGCACTCAGTGACACAGGTTTCGGGTTCGAGTTTTGCGAATGATTGTAGTCGTTTGGAATCCACTTTAAACCGAAGGCGTGTGTCTAATATGACAGCATCGGGCTTCGGCTGACAATCCTACCCTGTAGAAAAACCTGTCTCCTGTCTCGAACTCCGCAGGAGGCAGACGGCCTTGGCTGACCATGGGGGGCCGCGGCCACGCCTATGAGGAAGAAAAATACTCATAAAACTTGCAGGTAGACAATTATATGACATAAAGTTATTATATATTTGTTGCAACAGAATGTCATACGGGAATTGAATTCACACTACGATTTAAAGTATTTCGTATCCACCCCTTTAAACAATAATAACAAATATTACAGGTGGAACACATAGTGGAATAGACTATTACGGGCCTGATGGCCGAGTGTCTAGTAATACGGTGACCGAGGTTTCAAATTCGAGTCCTGAAGATTCCATGGATGTTTGTAGTGGTTTGAAATCCATTTTAAGTCATATGTCCCGGGCTCATGTGACTGTAAGAGCGTTTCGGAGCCAAGTCAGACTTCTACCTACTGGTGCTCCACCACACAAAATAAACTGCCCCCCTTTCCACCAACCGTGAGTAGATTACCCATGGGATGTCCTTCAAGCACTGCAAGACATTGAGGATTACACAGAACAACAACAACCCATAGACTATTACAATAAAAGTGAAGACCTTTATATCATTGCCGCACTCCACTTTCTCGTGACCTTTGGATTGCATACAAAAAAAAATAATAATCTGCCATACTTCGACGCTTAATTTAAAAACTAAGGAAATATAGATATTCCGTTTGTCCTTCTACTTGATAGAACGACAAAATTTATAACATTTTAAGAATTAAATTTGCTAATAAGATGATTGCTTCTGTTGTGAATCAATCATCTTATTCAAAACAATAACATTTGTATTACCACTAATTTGATGATCACAGATTTCTTTTCAATAGGCAAATCTTCTGGCATCCCATTTCATCAAACCTTCCGACGAGCGTTTTATTCCCTGGTTGATGGTTTGGTTTGCACACTTTGGGCTAATTAGACCTCCACCTACAGCTTAAAGTGGATTCCAAACCACTCACAAATATCCGTGCCACCAGAAAAATTCGAACCTGAAGCCTGTGGTACCAAAGGCCAGAGAGCTGTCAACTGGGCATCAGGCCGCTTCCTGGTTGGTGATTCCTCTCAGAGTTGTAATGAACCTTTAAATTTCAATGAATTACAAGCGCTTCCCCCAATACTTCTCCAGATGGTGATGTTTAATCCAGTCTAATGAATTAAAATTCTTCCCGATAGGCATCTGTACTAGTTACTTATTGTTTATCAGTATTTAGCTCACAACCAAAATTCCACAAGAGTGGTTCTCTGCACACATCATCCCAATTCTTAAACTTAACAAAGATCGTACTACAGATGAAAAAAAATGAATATAATTAATTAAAATAGACTCTATAAATTAATTGCACATTTCCAATAAATAATTAATTGTAGATCATACAGATATAACGAGAAAATTGACGTAACATACAAATTATGAATGTAATAAAAAGATAGTCAATAATGGTTTACTCACAATTTACTAAGAAAACTACTTTAACTCAGAAGCCAATTATGTTTATCTCTCTGCTGCACCATCATATAACTGCCCCATCATTCATTAATTTTGACAAGTATCTTAAAAACTTGATGGCCACATTTTTTAAAAAAAATTTCATTTTAATATTAGAAAAATACAATTCCTAATATTTATGTAGCTGATAGGAATACAAATTTTTGATAAGTTAAAATTTAATAGTTTATTTTAACGAATTCCCAAATTCACTTGGATTCTGTGACAAATAATATTCTGGTTTCATGGATTAAAATTCCAAGCTAAAAAAGGAAAAAAATTAAATTATTTTTATGACCACAAATTTAATAGCACTTATTTTTTGATTATTACAATACAAAAATTTAGAAAACGTATTTAAAATACAGTGGTACCTCGACATACGAGTTTAATTCGTTCCGCAACCTTGCTCGTATCTTGAATTACTCGTATCTCGAAGCAAATTGCCCCATACAAAACAATTGAACTACCATTAATCCATTCCAACCTCCAAAATGTCACCCCAGTTATTTTTGTTACGTGGTTTTGAATAATAAAAACGTATTTATAAATATCAAATATTTATTGCACAAAAACAAAAAAGAGAATGTAAAGAAATAAATTAGATATCCTCACTGGTCTTTGCCTTTTTCGCTACATTTTCCTCGCTTTCACCTGTAGGCCGTTTAGAAAAAAACATGTCCAAGGAGGTTTGTTTCTTCCTCCCTCTCAGAATGTTCCGGAAATGAGTTAGACAAGTGTCATTAAAAAGGTCAGATGCACGACCTGTTGCAACTTTTTCTGGGTGTTTTTTTTCCACGAACTGTGAAACACTCTCCCACATTCCTAAGATCTCCTTTATCTCACTTGTAGAAATAACCTCCTCCTCTGACACCTCAAAACCAATTTCTTGCATAACCTCAGTATGCTGCTGTGACTGTAACTCTTGTATCTCCTCAGTCGTCAGTTCCTGGGTGTACTCCTCGATGAGCTCGTTCACGTCTCTCTCTTCCACCTCTAGACCCATGGATTTCCAAAGAGATACAATCTCCTCTTCTACTGAAACACCGGGTTCCAATTCTTCATAGATCCTTTCAGCTACAGCTTCAGGCCACAGCTTTATCCATGCAGAGGTCAAGGTCTTCGTTGTAACTCCCAACCAGGCCTGATCAATAATTTGTAGGCAAATCGCTATATTAAAGTGGTCCTTCCAGACCTCTCGAAGGGTGAGGTTTGTGCTCTCCGTCACTTCAAAGCAGCGCCGAAACAGATGCTTGGTGTACAGTTTTTTAAAATTAGAAATCACTTGCTGATCCATGGGCTGCAGGATAGGAGTGGTGTTGGGTGGTAAGTAGAGAACCTTTATGAATTTTAACTCCTCGAGGATGTCATCTTCGAGGTTTGGTGGATGAGCAGGGGCATTGTCGAGGATGAGAAGGGCTTGCACAGGTAGGTTATTTTCCTGTAGATATTTCTTAACAGTAGGGCCGAAAACCAGGTTTACCCACTCCACAAATAACTTCCTGGTGACCCATGCCTTCGGGTTCGACCTCCACATAACTTGCAGTTTTTCTTTCAAAATCTTATGTGATTTAACTGCTCTGGGGTTTTCCGAATGGTACACGAGCAGAGGCTTGATCTTGCAGTCGCCACTCGCATTGGCGCACAGTCCTAGAGTCAATCTGTCCTTCATAGGTTTGTGTCCTGGCATCATCTTCTCCTCTGCCGTTATATATGTTCCATTCGGCATCTTTTTTCAGAACAGCCCTGTCTCATCACAGTTGAAGACTTGCTGAGAGATGTATCCTTGGACTTTTATTAGATCGGAAAATGTTTTAATGTAATCCTCAGCTGCCTTCATATCTGAACTTGCTGCCTCACCATGTCTGACAACGGAGTGAATACCGCTCCTCTTTTTAAAATTCTCAAACCAGCCCCGGCTGGCTTTAAACGACCCTTCGGATGCCTCGTCGATGGAAGTCTGCGGGGTTTGCTTCAGCAAATCTCCGTAGATCGCTCTTGCCTTCTCGCAAATGATGGTCTGCGTCAAGGTATCTCCTTGGAGCTGCTTTTCTGTCACCCACACCATCAGCAGTTTCTCCATATTTTCATGAAGGGTGGTTCGCAGCTTGGAAATTATCGTAAGGCCCTTAGCCGGCGTTACACTCTTTATCGACTCCTTCCGTTTAAGCACAGAACATATCATGGACGTACTACGGCCATACTGCCTCGACAAGTCAACAACTCGAACACCTTGCTCATGTTTTTCTATAATTTCACGTTTTAATTCAATACTCATCATCTTTTTCTTAGCACTTGACTTTTTACAAACTTTTTTCCGATCCATGGTTATAAAAATAAACGAACTACAACTGTAAATGTAAACGCAACACAAAACGCGAACACAACTACACAACTTATCACAGCAGAAGCACGCTGCTAACTGATCGTGATGGCGCGACTGCGTGTTACTAACGAACCGAACCGAACCGGACTCGTATCTCGAATTTCGCTCGTAACTAAAAGCAAAAAATCACTTGCTCGTCGGCTCGTATCTCGAAAAACTCGTATGTTGGGGCACTCGTATGTCGAGGTACCACTGTATCCACATTTCTCCAATGAGGTGTCTTTTAATTATCGTCAAATTTTCTACAAACATTTACAAAACGAAAATTACACTGGATTTATTGATTCAAATTTCAGTTTTTTACACAATAAAATTTGAAAATATTTATAAAATTTAAGAATATTCATATTTGATATTTCTGTAACAAAAGGTTTTAAGAACAGACGAACGCATTTAAACATCAAATTTTTACAAATGATAATTTTATATATTTTCATGCTGCAATAGAGTTGGGAGCATTCGTGATCTATATAATTACACATACATATTCTAGAATGTTTTGATTCCTTTTTTGCATATATATATATATATATACAGGCACATAATATGCAGATTACCTTGTTGGTAGAAAATAAAATACAGAGCAAATTATCTATTTTATTTCAGAACACTATTTAGACGTAGTATTTCTACTATCAGTACAACAAATTTTAATTGCATTGGTCTAATAAAAATAAAGTAATAGTACACAATGTTTCACGAAAATCTACTAAAAAGTTAATGAATTAAAATCAAAACTTATTTAAAAATTAAAAAGAGGAATTAAAGTAAAAATGTTCAAACAGTCTACAAATCCCATTTTCGAATAAAAAGTTAGTTTAAAAATGTATTTCTTCTTATTAGAGTTTTCTCTTAAAATTACACTTTGTCACTGTTTCTCCTATGCACTTCTACATGTCGTTTTAAGACTGAAGACTGTGAAAATGTCTTTTGACAAACAGGACACTTGAAGGGGCATTCTCCAGTGCGAGTCCTCAGATGAGCATTCAGATGGCTGTTCTGAGTCAACGCACTGCCACACTGAAATGGACACTTGAAAGGTCTCTCTCCGGTATGAATAAAAACATGCTTTTTCAAGTTACAAACATTGGTTGAGCGGTATTCACAAAAGGAACATTGATGTATCAACACATTGCCTTTTTATCTGCTAACAACATCTGTAAGAGAAAATAAGAATTAGCCTGCATTTACTGATGGATATTTGAAATTAACTCAAAAATTCAAACTCATTAAAAATGCAAATGCATATAATATATATATATATATATATATAGCTATTTAATGCACATAGAAAAATATAAAATTTTTAATTCAACAAGCATTTTAAATGAGTGAAATTTTTCATTTCTTTTTAAAGAGCAAGTTAATCTGAATCAATCTCTCATATGTGGATCCTCAGATGAATCTTCAAGTCGTATTCCGCACCAAATGCTTCGCCACACTCTCACTTAAAAGGTCGCTTTCCTGTATGAATTAAAACATAGATTTTCACATTATTCAGTGCGTATGGGCGGCATTCACGAAAGGAGCGTTGATAAACGCACGTCTTCTCACAATCTTTGTAAATATATAAAAGTTAACCTGAATTTACTGATGGATTTTAGAGTTTTTTAGCGCAACAGCATGTAAACAATTTAATTAATTCATTAGAATTATCTCTTAAGCTTAGAAGCAAAAGATTTAAAACCAATAAATTTTGGAAATTTATTTAGAAATTCAAAACTATAGAAAAATAATGGATACAGAAATAAAGTAAAAAAAGGGTTCTCATTAATATAACGTGTTAGTTATCAAATTGTCAATAATGTAATGCAAGTTATTTCATCCACATACAGTTTCGCACTCACTAAAAAGAAAAAAAAAGAAGTTATGAAATTCAAGAACATTTTCATCCAATACTTCTGCAACATAATCTTCTCATACAAGGGATTAAAGCAGGTAAATAAATCATTGATATGCAGCCAGGTGTACCTTCCAAATTTTTTGTGAAATCATGGTTCCACTTTATCAATAGTTGTTTTGGAATTTTTTTTTTTTTTTTTTTTTGCACTGCCAAAATTCACACATGTTGAAGTTGCTACTGAAATACTTAATCGTAGCAAAGAGTGATGCGAAATACTTTTGCTCAAGTGTTGTTTAATGAGATATAAACTTTTATATTCTTTTGGCAAAAAATTTAGAATCAAAGTGACAATACCTGATAAAAAGAGGGTTGTTATAAAATTATCGAAAGTTAAAGGGAGCACTGAATGTCAATTTGTAGATAGAAATACATACACACAAACACAAATAAAGCGATTTATTCGGCGAAACTGAAATTTCAAGAACGCATTTGCATTGCCACTACAAAGAACTCCAAAAATTGAGTAAGTTTTTAATTGAAAATATCGATTACAAATAATGTACATTTAAGTTTTTATTAAAAAATATAATTAATAAAAGATTTTGAATGACTGTTTAGCGAAAATAACCTCCATAAATAATCCAAAAAAAAAAAATAATTATAGCATTATACACATAAACAGAATACAGAAGATAGAATTTTATACCTAATAGATGCGATTTTGTTTGAAGACAACAATAAAAAAAAAATCAATCAGTAGAAATATTCCCAGGAAGAATAATTATTTTTAATTACTATTTAAAGAGAAAATAACCGAACTTATGATTAACCAAAAAATCAATTTTTGATTAATGATAAAGAAAATATCATTCAGAGTAGAAATGTCCCTTTAAAGAATGGTTATTTCCAACTGAGTTTTGTAAATAGAGTGAACCTGGTTAAATTGTCCAGGTTTTTGCAAATCAGGTTACAATTCGTTTAGACAACGGGGGGCATCTACAAGGATTCTTCACACTCACTTACATTTTACATGGTTTCATTTTGTGACCGTTAAACCTGCAATGTTATCATTTAAATCATAACATACATTTTTTCCCATATTGAAGCTGTCCCTATTCTCTGAAGGAAAATAAATCAGGGCATAATGATATTCAGTTTAGAAACCGTCCAGTCCTAGGACACACGGTACTTCGGACCGGGGTTGCGATGGCAATCCCGAACTGTACGAGCCTAACCGAAAACTAAAATTTATGGGTAAAACTCTTACCATCTCGAAAAACAAAAATGATTCCTCCACCTCAAAAAAAAAACAAAATTAAAACCTCAAACTTTGAGGTCAAACCGAGGAAAACTAAACTAAAAGAAGAGCTGCACTGACTGGAAGAAATGACGGCAACCACCGACCAACTTTTTTTTTTTTGTTTTGTTAGTAAAAGGTTAGTGTTAGTAAAAGTCAGTACAAAACCCCAAACAATACAAATATTTATACTAATAATAATAAATTCAGGAAAACTATTCCTGTAAAACAAAATGAGATAGAGAAACAACAAAGTGTATCATAGTTTCTAGAAACCTTACAATTTACTCTCGGTTAATAAATACAATTAAAATACAAAATAAGATTATCAGGAACATTATTCCCGTAACACATAACATCAATATCATGAAAAATGGGAAATACAACAGGTATTTAAGTTTCAAAGAAACTTTTACAATTATCTTCATATAATGAAAAACAATCAAGTAACACAATTATGTACAACTGCTCTATAACTTGAAGAAATATTTTCTTCATAATTTCTTTTAAAACAAATCTATATTTATTGTTAAGAATTAGGTGTTTCAATGAGATATCTCTAACATTCTCTGGAAGATTTTTACGTTCTTCATTCCAATTTACACAATCAAAAATCAAATGGTGGACTGTTTCGTCTGAATTTCCACATGAACATAAGCTAGGTTTATTGAAAAATATATTTTGGTAAGCGTTAAACGCACCATGTGAAGTTATAAGTTGGTTGATGAAAAAATCACTACAATTTCTATTAGTATTTACAGTTGGAAAAATTTCATATTTAGCTCTTGCCACGTTTGAATTATTCCAGTTGTCCTGCCATGTTTTTATCATAGCATGGAATAGTTTTTTCTTGATTTGGGAAATAGAATATTTTACATATTTGTCAACTTGATCTTTCTCAGTGGCTTTTTTCGCGTAGTCATCCACCACTTCATTTCCTAAGTACCCTCTATGCGCTCTAATCCATTCGAAATTTATCTTTCCATGATATTTAATAATTTTACTTTTTAATGTGTTTATTTTCTCAGGTTTATTATTTATATTTTTCAACGCGTCTAAAACTAGAATCAGAAGCAATGGTAATATTATTAAAATTATTATCAATTATATAGTCCACAGAGTCACTAATTGCTAGTAACTCTGCGGAGAAAACAGTTGCATGGTCACTAAG